>PQWD01014001.1:24682-72783 GCA_019425675.1 Leucinodes orbonalis | reverse complement strand
AATATTAGTAATGTCAGGAAAATAAAAATAAAATAATAATAAAAGAAAAGAAAAGAAATTGTTTATTCGGTGCACCAAATTAACAAATACAATCAAATCTATAACTTAATATAAAGTTAAAAAAGTTGAAATAAGGGACCGAAAAGGCGTTACTCAGCTGGTGTGCGGCACGAAAAGTACCGAAACGCTGATCTTCCATAGATACTTTTTGAAAGGGGACAGAGCTACACGCAGTGGGATACAAAGATATATAATCATACATATTGTATACAAATAATATAACAAATATTAAGAAGTTATGACAAACATAAGACAATTGTATTATAATATTATATTTCATAGTTTATCAATAAAAAAAGTCAATGTATAGTAAGTAACTTTTTAGTATACATAGTAAATGTTTACGGAACATGTAGTATTCATATTTTTTAATTTTTGTTGGTAATTTATTATAAATTTTAGGAGCCATACATAATATATATTTCCTTTAAGGGCAGTTTTTGTAACAGGTGCACTTAGTTTTGTTGCATGACGTTTACTCTTCTTATCTGACCATAGACAATGTAGAAAAATAGGTGTCGATTTCTCTTACAAACATAGAGATTTCATAAATGTAGAGAGATGTTATGTCAATATTTGTAATTTGATAAAATGGGGTCTTTCCGTTTTAATGACATAATAGGCCTAATACATTTTTTTGTTTCTATAAAACCATTAGTTTGTTAATGCTATTTCTCAGAATATAATACCATATCGCAATATAGAACAACACATCCGTTGTAGGCGGTTAGAAAGTCTCTATATTGGCCACTTTAGTTTAATTTTTGAGAACATAAAATATCTATTAACACGTGAACATAGAGAATTGTGTGCATAGTCCAATTTGTCTGATAATCTACGTCGAGTCCTAAAGAACATTGTTGATGAAACGGATTCTATCGTGTTATTATTGTATGTATCGTCAGATTTGGTTTTTTGTATATTGTCTAAAATGAATTATTTTGGTTTATCGATATTAATATTGAGATTTATTTTTGTAGCAGTCAATTATATGAAGTAATGTCATTTCAATTTCATTTAAATATGTCAAATTATTATACATTTATTAATATTGTGCTATTCATCAGCAAATAATGTATAGGGTATCAATGGTAATTGGTAGTCATTTATGTAGAATTAAAATAAGAGGGGTCAAGTACTGTGCCGTGGAACTCCGTACTCTACATCTCTACATTTAGAGAGATAGTTTTTCTCTTGTAGCGTAGCGTTCTTTGATAACTTTTAATTATAGTTTGTTGTTTTCTATTAATCAAATAAGACTCTAATAATGACAGAGACCACCACGTATCATAGTGTAGAAGTTATGTATTAGTATAATGGTCTAACGTAATCAAAACGCTCTGGACATGTCTAGGAATAAGGCACATATGTTTTCTCTCTTGTCCATAGAGTCAGTAACTAATTTCAATAATTCAAAAATTGCCATATTTGTCGATTTTCCACGTCTAAAGCCGTATTGTTGGGGGGTGAAGATATTATTACATTTTTCAAGGAAAGTGTAAATAGAATTATAAATCACCCTTTCATACACTTTTGATAATATCGGAACAAGGGCAATTGGTCTGTAATTCTTTGCATCCGTTTTATCACCTTTTTTATGGATAGGTTTTACTATCGATAATTTAAGAGCTTCCGGATACACTCCTTGGCTTAAAGAAAGGTTGATGAGGTATGATAGAGGTGAAGCAAGATATTCAGCACAACTCTTTATCGCTTGTGTGCATAATTCGTCATGGCCTACACTACTTGTGTTTTTAAGAGATAAAATTATTTTAAAAATTTCCAGTGGACAAGTTGGTGTCATAAAAATAGAGTTAGAATTTGCTTTAATTTTCATGTCAATTTTATTATTATTATTATTTGAAGTCAATTTTGATGTTGAAATATTTTAGTTACATGATGGTCACCTCGCAATATTAATGACGTTTTGCATAGAAAAAATTAAATGATCAATATCCTTGAAACTACTGAATGTTTCTGCGTCACAAATTCAGGTTATCATTTTCGTCTCCGTCACTAAAATTTGAGCGTATTTCGGAGGCCGTAGATCACCTGGTAGCGGAGATACATGTGTCCAGCCAGCTTGAATTTGGAGTTTCCGCACATTCAGTTTTTGATCGATTTCTCGTAAACCATTATATGTAACGCCGTGAATCAAACGTTATAAGCGTCACAAATTCCGTCACTTAATCTTAGTAAAGGAACCATATTTGAAAATGCTCCCGTTATTGAGATTCATGAGGTGCCAGCCAGAAGTTTTATACGTAAAATCAAGCTGGCTGGACACAGATTTTTGCATTTTTCGGCCAAACCGCTGTACGTACCACCAAACTTTTAGCTTCATGCTTGTCACAAATTTATGTGACGCACGTTGATATGCAAAAAGTTATCAAAATCACTTCCGTTCACGAGATTGAGAGACTGGCGAAAAGCGCGATTTCAAGCTGTCTGGACACGTTCTCGATCAATTATATAAGGTTCTGTAGCGTCACAAATTCTGAGATAAGGGTGATTGGCCGTCACATAAAATGCTCTATCGACCTACAAAATTTCATCCTAATTGGAAGATTTGTGCAGACAGCCTGAGCTACATCAATTTTACACTTATCTATAATATAAAAATGAATCGCAAAATGTGTTGGTAAGCGCATAACTCAACAACGCCTGGACCAATTTGGCCAATTCTTTTTTTAAAATGTTCGTTGAAGTCCAAGGATGGTTCTGACGGCTATAAAAAATCGAATAATTGCTGGGAAAACCCTAAAAATAGCCCTTTTCTTTTTCACATACAACGTTTCTAACTAACGTTGAATCAATTTGAGCTTTATTGCTGTTATATATAGTTCATATTAAATTACAAGCACTCACTGTTATCTAAGAAATGTAGTCCTAACGTCAAAAAGTAAATTTGCACTTTCTTACCGCTATACAAAGTTCAAATTCAATCATATCTATCAAAACAGTGTGCGTGTGTGCGTTGGAGCACAGAATACGTCGTTGGAGGATTTAATGTCGCGTTCAGAAACTAAAAAAAAGTGATCGCGGACCCGATCCAATTGAATAGTCACAAAATATAATAATAACAACTTGGTCGGCTTCGGCTATATATATATATATATATATATATATGTGTGTGTGTATATTTTTTTTTTTTCGGAAATAGACAAAACCTTTAAAGGTGTGGGGGGGAGGGAGAGATCCTTTATATAGTGATATATATGAATATATGTACATATATATATAATTGGAAATGGACCCGAAAACCGGGCGGGGGATTCCTATGTATAGGGATATATATGTATACATATTTTTTATGATGGCTATTTGTCACGAACAATAAATCTTGCATATTGAAGTTTTTGCAAATCGGCCCTTAAAGCCTTAAAAAAGGGGTAATTTATATTTTACTTTTCCCAGTTTTTAAAGTGAAAAGCAAAAAATTGGTATGCGAAGCGAAAAAGAAGAAGAAAAAGCAGTGTTGCAGTATTAAAATTATTCTGTTTTCGTTACCAGGAAAGTGGAGCCATGTTATCCTAAATTTAACGCGAGGGGACCGCGGCAAAAGCTAGTTTATAAATAAAAAAAGTAACACTAAATATACTCGTCATATTGAAATGCATGCATGTTATTTCCTATAAAAACCTTTGGATGTGAGAATTAAAATGTTTATTAATAAATCATTTTTAAAACCAAGGCACTGAATCACATCTAAATATACCTACCTAAAAATGTATACAGAAATAGTTTCAAATAAATACTTGGGTATTATCAAATCATTATTACCTAAAATCACATTCATTTTCCAGTTCTAATCACAATAAATCACAGAGTAATTTAGTCATTCATAAAATTATATTTGTCTCAGGAATCATTTGTAATTTCTTATTTTATTATGCGATCTGAAGGGTGTGATGTTATGACTGTTATGCACGTCACATACTTAGACAATATCGCTATTGCAGCCATAGACATATTACACATGCTTAATCTAAGCTAAATCCAGTATGATCCATCATTCTAGGTCTTATGTCTGTGGTATAATGTTCATAATAATAATCAACAGGCCAATCCACTGAAGCCTCGGAGGAAAAAGACGGAGCCGTTAACAGCTATAAGTTACGAACAAATAATTCTGACATTTTGAGGTAGGGCGGGGGGAGAAACCCAATACCACATAGAAAATTCACGCACACAGGCACAAAAAAAATTGTGTCGTTACACAACACAAAGTTCAAAACAATATCAGTGTGGCACTTTTAAGCACACACACATTTAAGTTACAGTAAACGACCGTAACGTACAGCGAACTGCACGAACACATTGAAATGAAAATTGTACAAAGAGACGGAAAATAAAGTATCGATATCGATGTTTTGAGGAATTTTTATTAAACATANGAGCCGTTAACAGCTATAAGTTACGAACAAATAATTCTGCCACATTTTGAGGTAGGGCGGGGGAGAAACCCAATACCACATAGAAAATCACGCACACAGGCACAAAAAAAATTTGTCGTTACACAACACCAAGTTCAAAACAATATCAGTGTGGCACTTTTAAGCACACACACATTTAAGTTACAGTAAACGACCGTAACGTACAGCGAACTGCACGAACACATTGAAATGAAAATTGTACAAAGAGACGGAAAAAAAAGTATCGATATCGATGTTTTGAGGAATTTTTATTAAACATATTCTTAATAATTATTTTAAATCATTTTGTTTGTTACATGGGATAGATTTTGTCTAACATTTAAATGTATGAAAAATTCGATGAAAGTTTGTATTGTATTGTTAAAATTGGACCAAAGTTTTGGGCCTAGAAGCTTATAAAAGGGTGTCCATATTTTTCTAAATTGAGTTTTAAGGTGCACTATGCCAATAATCTAAATTAACTATTTATTGTGCATCCGAACATACGAATAATAATTTCATCCAGGTTAGGTTTCGGTATATGTAAACTGCAGAGACTAAGCTGCTCAGCCAGCATTGGTAAACACAGTCAAGTTCTTCGTGGGTAGATCCGCGGGTAGAAACTATTTTATTATTTAAAAATATATATACGTATGTATGTTCAAATTTAAAAAGTAATTATTTACGACATAATATTAGAAACCTCAAAAATAACAGTATTTCTCCACTATTTAATGGATGTTATTATACATGTAAACCTTCCTCTTCAATCATCCTATAAATAAAATATCTATAAATAAAAACCGAATCAAAATCCGTTGCATACTTTTACAAAGGGATACAGGTATAGTTTATTGATTTAGTTTTTATCTTATATAAAAACAAAAACGTATCTTATAATCGCTCTGTTATTAATCACGAAGTATTTATCAATCAAGAGAAAAGGGGTCTGTTATTTCGTATTTGTACACAAAAGCTTTTAAAAAAATCTGAAAATGGACGCTGCATGATGGTCAAAACGTCGATACAAAAATTAAGAATTTTATGTGATTTCATATTATTAGCCAAATGTATTTGTATTATTAAAAAAAAGTTGAAACCTTGCTTTCGCTCAACTATAAAACCAAAGTTTGAAATATCGATAACAATTTTCGACAACACCCTGACTCTAGCGTGCCGAGTTTCAACCACATAGGGTTGCGTATCCCTGATTTTTAACATGTAAATTATTTTTTAAAACTATTGATCTAATAAATCAAACAAATCATATTAAAAACAAATTCGATAGTGGATATACATGATATAACGAAACAAATACCTTTTAAACAAATTTTGTTTAATTCGGGACTATAATTAAGCCGCTATAAAATTTAAATGTAATACAAATATATTTTTGTATTTTTGACATTTACTGACGCTATTCGATACATTTTCAATGAATAAGTTAGTTTCGGAAATGTAACGATAATTATTATTTTCATTCGGCGCTCATAAATAAAAATGCATTCAAACTATGAGTTAGCAACCCTAAAACTAGTCTCGTGGGGAGTGCGCGCTAGTCTCGTGAGGAGTGCGTTGTAGTCTCGGTACACCATCAAATGTCATTTCTTAAGCGGTAAATTCAAAATTTCAAAATAGCAATTTTGATTATTTTTCTTAAATTTAAGGTAAAATGAATAAAAAAAACTTACAAATGAAATGTTACGCCATCCTTTTTAAGACTCGAAGTTCTAGATTTCTTGGAACAAGAAAATACGGCACAAATCGGCATTTTATTGGAGCTCCGTTCAGACTCCGTACTGGTAGCGTTGAATACTATTGCTGTTGGTTTGCTAATATATTTACGTATGATTTCGAATCCATCGCATTGGGCAGAGGGGTAATAGTAAAATAACTTCTCCTGTCTTTTTTCCTCCGAGCATGAGACTTGCCGCCATAATAAGAACTTTTCAGAGTTGCCATATAAATATTTTTTGCCGTATTTATTTGTTTTTTTCTTTCGAATAGTCTAATTTATTATGAGAGACAGCTTTTATCAATAATTAAAACATCGTAATAAGCTATCTATTATAAATAAAATAACTATTATTTTCGTTATTTAATTGCTAATGGGCCGGATAAAGATACATGTAACACAAAAAAATAGAAGCGGCATCCGATAAATTCATCTTTAATGGGTTCCATTTATGCAAAAATCAACAAACATTAAGTAAATTATGGGCAAGTTTAGAAGACATACTATAATTATAGGTAGATAAATCGTTTAATTGTACTTAAAGACATACATGCTTAGTAAATACATAAAAAAAGTTAAAAACCAATACACAACATCATTGTTAAACACAAAACATTATTAATATGTTATGATTAAACTGCATACCACACATACATTTTGCAACAACTGAGCTTTTAACTTAGATTCAAGAGTGAATTAGTGATTTTTAGTTTTGCCGGAGCAACCTGAGTAAAAGTAAATATTTAAATACCAATATTCATCAACTTAACAGAAACATAATGTATGAAAAGTAGTAGGTAATATTTTAATCTATACCTATTTATTTTTGTTTTTGGAGGCGATGTTGTTGTAGATATTTGTCACAATAGATATGATGCATTCCTCTCGTGAATAGACTGTATCAGGGTACCACCAGACATCATAGCCGAGATATTTGCGAAATATTTGCTACTAACCGTTGTCGTACGAACGCTGGTAGCCTATCGCACCTATCGCTTAGTACACTCTTACAATACTCATTTTAATACAATTGATATTATGGCCACGAACCAAGTACCTATAAAAATCTATTACTTGAAGCACTGCGCAGCAGCTGAATGTTTAGAACTCACCTCTTTTTCAAAGTTAATTTTATTATGATTTCAACATTAAGTGTAGTGTAATCTTAAACATATTATCCTTTCTTTTGCAAAACAATCTCACTGTTTGTGTATCTGCACTCATGTGTTTGTGTGAACACTTTGTTAATAAAATGTTCCTACTATTATGTAACGAATTTCCAGTATTATGTCATCATTTCATCTTTGTGAGAATCACTGTCTTAAGTAGTTGTTGCCACTCTTTATTCACTATTATTATTAATCTGTGGTAATTGATGCTGGTGTAAAATAGCACTTTGTCATGTCATTTGTAACAAAATTGTCTACATGTTTTTTTACCAAAAAAAAAAAAAAAAATTTACCACCGTGATTCCAGGCAAAAAATAGTAGAGACAATGAAAATCTATTGTCTGTTGAATATATGCAACTGCGCCAGTTAAGGGTAAATAAAAATTAACAACATACTAAAATGTATTTTTTCTCTTATGTACAAAATATTAACATATCTTAATCAAGCATTTTAGAAACTTTTTAGTAAAATATACTTAAATTAAAGTAGGTAAATACTTTTCTCAGTACTGATCATTCCGTCTGGCGACAGTGGCGAAACGTCTGCGGACTTCTTTCGTGAAACAGACTTTAAATTCGAGTCCCATCACTAGTATTGACAGTTGATGCTTTAACTCTTTCCATTTGTAGTGGGCTAAAGTCATAGACTACGATGCCTCGTCATTAGCAATGCAAAGCACTTATGCGATCTGCAGGGTGTGATGTGCAGACCTCTGAAATATGAGACTGTATGCACGTGACTTAGACAAGCTCGCTATTACCTCAGACCACCTCAGACCAAGGTAGGGTTGTCAAACATACGAGGTTCCTCGTACAAATACGAATTGGTGGTCTTCCGTACGAGTACGAGAACCTATCAACCTCGTACAATAGGCATGATGACTGGGTCCTGAAATCGTAAGAACTATTTCATATTATTACAAATCTGGTTTAAATATAACGATGTGCTTACTCTCAGCTCGAAAACTCATGTTTTATGAATTTTATAAGTCTTCAAAGTTAGATGGGCAAGTCCATTTTTAAAGTTCATTAATTGTCAAAAATTTGTTAACAAAAGCATAACACATACAATTTAAAGCAACTTTTGCTATGAAACCGTTTTAGTGAACGCAACATTTAATATAGTTGTAGTACAAAATTCACAAACTATGCGTACTAATTACTTATCCATTTGTATGAAGCGTCCATTAATGTGTTTTTAGAATTGGAAAATCTCTGTTAGTTTTAATGTCAACGAGTATTCTTTTACAAATATTTCTATTATTATGCGGTCCATCGATATTAACAGAAAAAAAAATTGTCAGCGTCCCTATTATGTACAAGATTTTGTAATATGGCCATGCTACATATTAAAAACTAGTGACACCTATCATAACCCGAACTTTAACACAAAAAAACCATTGGTCGCCTTTAGGCGATCATTGTATGCAAACTGTAGTAGCTATGTCAACCGGGAAAACCACGATTAATAAAATATTTTGTCCTCCGTTTTAGTCGTCTCTATCACAAAGTGATGTTTTTTTTTATAATTATCTAGGTAATGTTCACTTTATTTAATATTTTTAATGATGAAAGCGTTTAAGGGTTCCGTAGCCAAATGGCAAAAAACGAAAAAATATATGATGTACATTATCATGTAGTCTAACAACGAAATGTAGTTTGAACGATTTCCGGGGTGCAGTTTTTTTACCTACGTCATAAACGGTGAACTACTATTTTCTCATATTAAAGCTTACCTACTAGGTGCCTAAGTAAATAAAACATTTTATTAACGTTACTTGTAGAATTTCTAAGCATGAAATATCATGCTTAGAAATTCTGAAAATGTAAATTATATTAGAAAATCTGTTAATATCTGCCATATAAATAAATTAGTTACAATGTAAACTTCTCACAAAATTGTTCAATAGATGGCGTTGGCAGTAATTTACATCGCGCATGCAATGCGTTTCCAGAATTCATATGGCTAAATATAATCTATTTTTAACCATACATATTCCGACATGTACTTGATTGGTTATAAGGTCTAGAGGTGTGAACCGGTTACAAGTCTTTATTAATTTAATATTTTATTTTCTCAAATTTACTTGTTATGGTCATTTTCAGAGTAGTCTGAAATATGGGGCGCGGAGACTTAGTTGATTTTTCTTGATCCACCTCCACTGTAGCCTGAGGATGGAGGAGGAGGAGGAAGTTTCTCCTCCAATTTTGATCACTTTAGCGCATATCTTAACTTTACACTAATTATCTATCTTCTCAAAATAATTTCATGTAATTAATTTTCTATTACTTTAGGCATTTTTTTTTTTGAAAAAATGTATGTCGATTTCAAACAATTCGCAAGCAAAACAAAAATACTATAGTGTGAAGATAAAGACGTATCGGATATCAGGGGATTCCCCTAACATAGACAACATTTCAAACACTACACGTAGACTCGTGTTTGGATGCATTTTATAGATCGGATACATGCTGTTTTGTAATCGGTTTCTTAATGAGAACCGGTAATTATCGGTTTTAACAAAAACCGGTTTTTAAAGGTTTTTATGAAACTGGTTCACATCACTAATAAGGTCTTATTAAAGTAGATTTTATGGTTTAATCCTTACTATTTATATCGTTGGAATAATTAAATAAGATCAGCCCGTTTTAATAATGCAAACAAGTTTAAATTGCCTCACTGCACATATAAAAGTCGCTATTTCGTTTTTTAAATTCATCTTTAGGGAAACGTAGCCAAATTATTTATATGTTACTTGCTGCTGCCCTCCACGGGCGAGTCCGACTCACGCTTGGCCAATTTTTGATAGATGTACAAGGTTCAAATGTCAAAGTACGAGATAACTGCTTATTTACGAGGAATTTTGTCTCGGGTTTGGCAACACTGGGTTTCTGGCTCAAAAGTAAAAGCCTTTGAGCCAGAAACCCAAGTCAAAGCAAAGTGAAATTTATAAAGTATATTACTTATAAACATCTAGAAAGAAATGACAATTTTACGGAAATATTGCAGTCGAATTTTACGACCAACTATGGCTTGTAGAATGATACAAAGGCGAATCGTTGTAACGAATAAAATTATTTTAGGAATAGAAACTTCTTGTGATGATACAGGCTGTGGTATTATAAATGAAACCGGACAGGTATTGGGGGAGTCACTTTATTCTCAGAGTGCTGTTCATGTGCGTTTAGGGGGCGTTAATCCACTATTTGCAAGTGAATTGCACCGCGATAATATAGAATTGGCTGTGACCGATGCTCTTAACAAGGCTAATTTAGAAGTAGACTATGTGGATGCTATTGCAGTGACTACGATGCCTGGAATGCTTGTAAATTTGCAAGTTGGTGTAAAGTATGCTAAATATTTATCTAGAAAATATAATAAACCCTTGATACCCATTCATCATATGGAGGCACATGCTTTAGTAGCTCGAATGTACCATAATATACCTTTTCCTTTTTTTAGTGTTACTTGTTTCTGGTGGTCACTGTCTTTTAGCTGTGGCTAAAGGAGTCGACAAATTCCTATTGCTAGGCCAATGCTTAGATAACCCTCCTGGAGAAGTTATGGACAAGGCTGCTAGAAGAATGAAATTAAAAAATATTCCTCAATATTCAAAAGTGGCTGGTGGTAGAGCTATAGAATTAGCTGCCCTTAAAGCTGATAATGCTGAAATATTTAAGTTTCCATTGCCCTTAACAAAATTCAGGGACTGTAATTTCAGCTTCAGTGGGTTAAAGGAATCATTATATAGAAAATTAAGGAGAAAAGAGACTGAGCATAGAGTTTTGGGAGATGAGATTATACCAGAAGTTTATGATTTATGTGCTGCATTCCAAATTGCAATCACTGAGCATCTTGGTCACAGGACTGAAAGAGGTATAATCTTTTGTGAACAGAAAAAGATTATTCCACCAAATTGTAAAAGAATTGTAGTTTCTGGTGGTGTTGCTTGTAATGATTTTATATTTGAATCTATTCAGTTAATAGGTGTTAAAATGGGATATGAAGTATTTCGGCCCCCACCAAAATTGTGTACTGACAATGGTATAATGATAGCATGGAATGGTGTAGAAAAAGTAAGGAATAATTGCACCATGGTTGCAGATATTAAACTTGAGGATGTCAATCCTGTAGCTCCATTGGGCCAAAGCTTAATAAATGAAGTAATTGATAGCAATATAAAAGTACGAGTAACTAGATTTAAGAAGAAATGTATGAATATAAAATAATATTAAAGGTTTTTTGTTGTTGCCTAAAATAAAAGAGTGATAACTTTAACAATAAGTGTTTATTAAACTAAAGGATCCTATTGTAATAAATAGTTCACAGATGATGACTGTAATGCATGCCTTCAATTTGTCCTCCTCATTTACTTTGCAGCAGCTTGTAGATCTGTAACATTAATGCCAATTAACTTTTTGAAAAATTTAACACAAGATTGGCACAGAAAACAATACCAATGTTATTTTCATCAACAATCTTGTTACAATGCAATTATTTAAGAACAACATTTAAGCACAATTTGGTAGTTCTAATGGTGTTAATATTCATGCAGAATCAGTACTCATAATATAATGAAATGTAAGGTATATATGTAAAATTTACCACTTAGAACCCAAAATCGAAACAATTTTCATGATAAAATGAGTCAGTAAATTGGGTATTGTATATATGTCACCGGAAAATAACAATAACCACAATTGATAACTTTTGTAGGTTTCTACATTAAAGATAAATTTAAAATTTACGCCTTGATTGATCAACTCACCTAAAAAGTAAGAAAAGTGAGATTTACCAGCTACTAAAGTTTTAAAGCTACAAAAAAACTAAAATTCTTTCTTCAGCTCGCGGGTTGTTGAGGTTACAGTCCTAACCTAACCAATGTCTATGATAAAGAAATAAAAAAAAAATTATTATTAATAAATATTGGCATAAAGTACATTTATGAATAATAAAGTTGTGAAAGAACTGGGTAAGTTGAAACTTATAAATTTATAGTTCAGCAAGTCAGACTGTACTTAAGTCTATGGACACAAGCATTGCCACTGTCAATATCGACCTATCGGAGAGGAGAACATTATTTGCCACATATTAAAGAAGCATATAATCTGTATATGCATTAATTTATAAATTTACCACAAGACATTTCAAATAGATAAATTTACGAAAATGTAGGCATGAAATAATACAATTTATCTTTGGTGTAGAATATTACAAACACTTTTAAATTTCATAAAAAATGAATAAATTTGTGGTTTTTATTCAGGTGACATTTACATAAAACAATTTTGTCCAACTGTTCATTCTGTGTAATCTCTGAAATAGTTGGATGGATTTGGACAGGTCTCTGATGTAATATGGAAAAATCTACATTTATATTAGAAAAATCTCTATTTTAGGAAATAAAGTTATGTTGACTGTGTGGACCTTGTGAAGTGATTTTAATTGTTAGCTGACACCTTTGATAAACACAGGTAATATTTTACTGCAGGAAAACATATTATACCGCAAGGTACAGCTAGTATAATAGCCAAACTCACTGAAGATGTGTCATCTCAAAGAACAGATTTTTGTTTGTCTTTCCCTGATAAGTCGGTGAATAGTATGATGTTAGTATATTAATTTTAGTCTAGCACACTCTGTTCTAGTTTGAAATAAACAATTATTTTTAGAACTTTTTAGTAAATCAATAAACTTAAGGCATTAATATTAAAGCATTCAATCACAATTGCTCTTACACATCCTAACTCACACATTATAAAATTAATCCTTCTCGTCTGAAATAGAAAAGTAATATACAAATAGTTTGATCTTGGAGCCATCAAAACAACAACCATACAGTTGTGTTAGCAATAAATTACAATAATCAATTAGACAAAGACTCATTAATGAACATTGATCCATGGAAATTATGTTGAGTAAATAACGAACTCATAATTTTTCCATTTAAAAAAAATAAATATCAATGACAAAAAAAATATATTTCAGTTTATTTTTGACCTTAAGGTTATCCTATGTGATAATTTGAGGACATTTAAGAAATACTTACGAGCTGGCCTGCCGTTGGCCCATGGAGTAATACGGACATGAGAGTCATACGTTTCATCGCATCAGCAGTAGTTCAGGTTTCAAGGCTTTACGTAAAACCTTGGCGGCAATGTTGGAGTAGTTTATGTAANTTTAGTGAACGCAACATTTAATATAGTTGTAGTACAAAATTCACAAACTATGCGTACTAATTACTTATCCATTTGTATGAAGCGTCCATTAATGTGTTTTTAGAATTGGAAAATCTCTGTTAGTTTTAATGTCAACGGAGTAATTCTTTTACAAATATTTCTATTATTATGCGGTCCATCGATATAATAACAGAAAAAAAAAATTGTCAGCGTCCCTATTATGTACAAGATTTTGTAATATGGCCATGCTACATATTAAAAACTAGTGACACCTATCATAACCCGAACTTTAACACAAAAAAACCATTGGTCGCCTTTAGGCGATCATTGTATGCAAACTGTAGTAGCTATGTCAACCGGGAAAACCACGATTAATAAAATATTTTGTCCTCCGTTTTAGTCGTCTCTATCACAAAGTGATGTTTTTTTTTATAATTATCTAGGTAATGTTCACTTTATTTAATATTTTTAATGATGAAAGCGTTTAAGGGTTCCGTAGCCAAATGGCAAAAAACGAAAAAATATATGATGTACATTATCATGTAGTCTAACAACGAAATGTAGTTTGAACGATTTCCGGGGTGCAGTTTTTTTATACCTACGTCATAAACGGTGAACTACTATTTTCTCATATTAAAGCTTACCTACTAGGTGCCTAAGTAAATAAAAACATTTTATTAACGTTACTTGTAGAATTTCTAAGCATGAAATATCATGCTTAGAAATTCTGAAAATGTAAATTATATTAGAAAATCTGTTAATATCTGCCATATAAATAAAATTAGTTACAATGTAAACTTCTCACAAAATTGTGTCAATAGATGGCGTTGGCAGTAATTTACATCGCGCATGCAATGCGTTTCCAGAATTCATATGGCTAAATATAATCTATTTTTAACCATACATATTCCGACATGTACTTGAGTTGGTTATAAGGTCTAGAGGTGTGAACCGGTTACAAGTCTTTATTAATTTAATTAGTATTTATTTTCTCAAATTTACTTGTTATGGTCATTTTCAGAGTAGTCTGAAATATGGGGCGCGGAGACTTAGTTGATTTTTCTTGATCCACCTCCACTGTAGCCTGAGGATGGAGGAGGAGGAGGAAGTTTCTCCTCCAATTTTGATCACTTTAGCGCATATCTTAACTTTACACTAACATTATCTATCTTCTCAAAATAATTTCATGTAATTAATTTTCTATTACTTTAGGCATTTTTTTTTTGAAAAAATGTATGTCGATTTCAAACAATTCGCAAGCAAAACAAAAATACTATAGTGTGAAGATAAAGACGTATCGGATATCAGGGGATTCCCCTAACATAGACAACATTTCAAACACTACACGTAGACTCGTGTTTGGATGCATTTTATAGATCGGATACATGCTGTGTTTGTAATCGGTTTTCTTAATGAGAACCGGTAATTATCGGTTTTAACAAAAACCGGTTTTTTAAAGGTTTTTATGAAACTGGTTCACATCACTAATAAGGTCTTATTAAAGTAGATTTTATGGTTTAATCCTTACTATTTATATCGTTGGAATAATTAAATAAGATCAGCCCGTTTTAATAATGCAAACAAGTTTAAATTGCCTCACTGCACATATTAAAAGTCGCTATTTCGTTTTTTAAATTCATCTTTAGGGAAACGTAGCCAAATTATTTATATGTTACTTGCTGCTGCCCTCCACGGGCGAGTCCGACTCACGCTTGGCCAATTTTTGATAGATGTACAAGGTTCAAATGTCAAAGTACGAGATAACTGCTTATTTACGAGGAATTTTGTCTCGGGTTTGGCAACACTGGGTTTCTGGCTCAAAAGTAAAAGCCTTTGAGCCAGAAACCCAAGTCAAAGCAAAGTGAAATTTATAAAGTATATTACTTATAAACATCTAGAAAGAAATGACAATTTTACGGAAATATTGCAGTCGAATTTTACGACCAACTATGGCTTGTAGAATGATACAAAGGCGAATCGTTGTAACGAATAAAATTATTTTAGGAATAGAAACTTCTTGTGATGATACAGGCTGTGGTATTATAAATGAAACCGGACAGGTATTGGGGGAGTCACTTTATTCTCAGAGTGCTGTTCATGTGCGTTTAGGGGGCGTTAATCCACTATTTGCAAGTGAATTGCACCGCGATAATATAGAATTGGCTGTGACCGATGCTCTTAACAAGGCTAATTTAGAAGTAGACTATGTGGATGCTATTGCAGTGACTACGATGCCTGGAATGCTTGTAAATTTGCAAGTTGGTGTAAAGTATGCTAAATATTTATCTAGAAAATATAATAAACCCTTGATACCCATTCATCATATGGAGGCACATGCTTTAGTAGCTCGAATGTACCATAATATACCTTTTCCTTTTTTAGTGTTACTTGTTTCTGGTGGTCACTGTCTTTTAGCTGTGGCTAAAGGAGTCGACAAATTCCTATTGCTAGGCCAATGCTTAGATAACCCTCCTGGAGAAGTTATGGACAAGGCTGCTAGAAGAATGAAATTAAAAAAAAAATATTCCTCAATATTCAAAAGTGGCTGGTGGTAGAGCTATAGAATTAGCTGCCCTTAAAGCTGATAATGCTGAAATATTTAAGTTTCCATTGCCCTTAACAAAATTCAGGGACTGTAATTTCAGCTTCAGTGGGTTAAAGGAATCATTATATAGAAAATTAAGGAGAAAAAGAGACTGAGCATAGAGTTTTGGGAGATGAGATTATACCAGAAGTTTATGATTTATGTGCTGCATTCCAAATTGCAATCACTGAGCATCTTGGTCACAGGACTGAAAGAGGTATAATCTTTTGTGAACAGAAAAAGATTATTCCACCAAATTGTAAAAGAATTGTAGTTTCTGGTGGTGTTGCTTGTAATGATTTTATATTTGAATCTATTCAGTTAATAGGTGTTAAAATGGGATATGAAGTATTTCGGCCCCCACCAAAATTGTGTACTGACAATGGTATAATGATAGCATGGAATGGTGTAGAAAAAGTAAGGAATAATTGCACCATGGTTGCAGATATTAAACTTGAGGATGTCAATCCTGTAGCTCCATTGGGCCAAAGCTTAATAAATGAAGTAATTGATAGCAATATAAAAGTACGAGTAACTAGATTTAAGAAGAAATGTATGAATATAAAATAATATTAAAGGTTTTTTGTTGTTGCCTAAAATAAAAGAGTGATAACTTTAACAATAAGTGTTTATTAAACTAAAGGATCCTATTGTAATAAATAGTTCACAGATGATGACTGTAATGCATGCCTTCAATTTGTCCTCCTCATTTACTTTGCAGCAGCTTGTAGATCTGTAACATTAATGCCAATTAACTTTTTGAAAAATTTAACACAAGATTGGCACAGAAAATGCAATACCAATGTTATTTTCATCAACAATCTTGTTACAATGCAATTATTTAAGAACAACATTTAAGCACAATTTGGTAGTTCTAATGGTGTTAATATTCATGCAGAATCAGTACTCATAAGTATAATGAAATGTAAGGTATTATATGTAAAATTTACCACTTAGAAACCCAAAATCGAAACAATTTTCATGATAAAATGAGTCAGTAAATTGGGTATTGTATATATGTCACCGGAAAATAACAATAACCACAATTGATAACTTTTGTAGGTTTCTACATTAAAGATAAATTTAAAATTTACGCCTTGATTGATCAACTCACCTAAAAAGTAAGAAAAGTGAGATTTACCAGCTACTAAAGTTTTAAAGCTACAAAAAAACTAAAAATTCTTTCTTCAGCTCGCGGGTTGTTGAGGTTACAGTCCTAACCTAACCAATGTCTATGATAAAGAAATAAAAAAAAATATTATTAATAAATATTGGCATAAAGTACATTTATGAATAATAAAGTTGTGAAAGAACTGGGTAAGTTGAAACTTATAAATTTATAGTTCAGCAAGTCAGACTGTACTTAAGTCTATGGACACAAGCATTGCCACTGTCAATATCGACCTATCGGAGAGGAGAACATTATTTGCCACATATTAAAGAAGCATATAATCTGTATATGCATTAATTTATAAATTTACCACAAGACATTTCAAATAGATAAATTTACGAAAATGTAGGCATGAAATAATACAATTTATCTTTGGTGTAGAATATTACAAACACTTTTAAATTTCATAAAAAATGAATAAATTTGTGGTTTTTATTCAGGTGACATTTACATAAAACAATTTTTGTCCAACTGTTCATTCTGTGTAATCTCTGAAATAGTTGGATGGATTTGGACAGGTCTCTGATGTAATATGGAAAAATCTACATTTATATTAGAAAAATCTCTATTTTAGGAAATAAAGTTATGTTGACTGTGTGGACCTTGTGAAGTGATTTTAATTGTTAGCTGACACCTTTGATAAACACAGGTAATATTTTACTGCAGGAAAACATATTATACCGCAAGGTACAGCTAGTATAATAGCCAAACTCACTGAAGATGTGTCATCTCAAAGAACAGATTTTTGTTTGTCTTTCCCTGATAAGTCGGTGAATAGTATGATGTTAGTATATTAATTTTAGTCTAGCACACTCTGTTCTAGTTTGAAATAAACAATTATTTTTAGAACTTTTTAGTAAATCAATAAACTTAAGGCATTAATATTAAAGCATTCAATCACAATTGCTCTTACACATCCTAACTCACACATTATAAAATTAATCCTTCTCGTCTGAAATAGAAAAGTATATATTACAAATAGTTTGATCTTGGAGCCATCAAAACAACAACCATACAGTTGTGTTAGCAATAAATTACAATAATCAATTAGACAAAGACTCATTAATGAACATTGATCCATGGAAATTATGTTGAGTAAATAACGAACTCATAATTTTTCCATTTAAAAAAAATAAATATCAATGACAAAAAAAATATATTTCAGTTTATTTTTGACCTTAAGGTTATCCTATGTGATAATTTGAGGACATTTAAGAAATACTTACGAGCTGGCCTGCCGTTGGCCCATGGAGTAATACGGACATGAGAGTCATTACGTTTCATCGCATCAGCACGTAGTTCAGGTTTCAAGGCTTTACGTAAAACCTTGGCGGCAATGTTGGAGTAGTTTATGTAACTGAAATAGAGAAGAATAATCTTTAGGACTCAGGCACATTTAAAAAGATACAGTTTCAGATTACAACGAAAGATGACGCTTTTACTTTAGACCAGCTTGTCTCCAGGCACTCATTTTGAGATATTTTTATTTGCACACTTTAAATGCAAAGTAGAAATATTAATAAGATTTAAGAAAGAGAATTGAACCAGAGTGAAGATGACGTAACTTTTTTTTTTAATAATCTTTAGTAAAAAAACCACAGAGTAGGGATTTTATAAATTAATCGATTTTTCTTTTAATCGATTAGTATTTTCGTATAATCGATACATATATATATATTTTGTGTAAATACATACATAGAAAACACCCAGACCATTACAAACTGACATGTTCATGCACACAAATGTTTGTACTGCCCGGAGATCGGAACCCGGAACCCATGGTGTTGCAGTCGACCTCTCAACCGCTACACCAAATGGATCGTCAAGATTTACTGTAGGTACATTTTAATACAAGTCACAGGCCAAATAGGACTGGACATTTGTGATATTTTTAAAATTTGGTTTATATTTTAGTTTTTGCGATAGTAAAGAAATCATTTTGTTGAGGTGCTCATTTAATTTATATTATAATAAAACGTTTAATCGTACTGAGAATTTGTATCAATAATATTTTTTGGTTTTATTATTCCTTACCTTGAAAGTTTAAAAGAACATTAATTGCTATGATTTTAGTTTTGAATTGTTTTTTTTGTTAATATTTTTATTTTCCGAAGAATGGCCTTCATTCGAGAACGTTCCGGCCCCAACGGCCGGAAGGTTCTCGAATGGAGACCGTGTACCGGCAAGCGCAGCGTGGGACGGCCGCCCACAAGATGGTCAGATGACCTAAGAATGGTTGCGGGTACCCACTGGATGCAGATAGCTTCTGACAGGTCGGCGTGGAAGTTATTGGGGGAGGCCTATGTTCAGCAGTGGACATTATGTGGCTGAAATGATGATGATTATTTTATTGGAGGATTTTAAATAATAGAAAAAAATCGATTTTTTCGAAATAATCTATTATTTTTTTTCACAAATCTATTATTTACTTATTGACAAATCGATTATTATTTAATCAATAAAATCGATTTTTATTTAATCGATTCTTTTCCATTCATCTCACATCCCTACCACAGTATTATTCTGACAGCCTGACAGTTAATATTTATAAAATAAAGTGCGGGAAACTTTAAACAGTGAAGTCTGAAGCGTCTTTTTTTGCTCGTGATAAAACTATTCTGAATTTTCATAATAACAGGGTTAGACCCTGTTAGTGTACACACGAAGTGTTGTGTATATATTTATTTAAGATAAATTTACTGTATATATTTCAGTGTGTCTTTATTAATATCTACGTGTACTGGTATTTTTTTGTATCATATGCGTCTGAGGACCCAGTGTGGAGGGGTACCTCAAGCCTTCAGCCTTCCAACTTTGTAATGTAACTATTCGTATTGTAATGATATAAGGTAATGATGTATTATTCAAAGATAATGACAGCTCATTTGTAGAAGTGGTCTTCTTGTTTCAAAGTTTGTTGAAACTGTAAAAAGAAGAGGCGGAAGCATAAATTAGGTACAGTAAAATATATTACTTGTAAACGTTTGCTAGAAACTATATCAACGCAAATTAATCCACAGATGCCGAATCGTTACAAAAAAATATGAAATAATTGACTAAGCGCGAGTCGGACTCGCACGAGGAGGGTTCCGCAGCAGCAAGTAACATAAAATAAAATTATTGTTATGTACTAAGGCACCTACTAAAGCTTTAATATGAAAAAAATAGTGGATCACCGTTTATGACGTATAAAAAAATACTACTCACCAGAAATCAAACTAAATTTCGTTGTTAGATTTTATAGTCATGTACATCATATATTTTTTGTTTTTATCAACCCCACAGTTTAGAAATTAGAGGGGGTGGGGGGGGGGGTTGACTACGGAACCCTAAAAAGTCTATTAGCTTGATAGGGAAATGGTTATGGAATCTCATGTGTGTATCATGGTGCCATTAAATTAGTAGCCCTGGATTCCACGCTAGGATTCCCTGTGTAGTAGAGGCCAGTGTCTTGCGTGTATGTATGTTCAATTTTGTTGAAAGGGTGTGTGTGTGGATTTTAACCATTATAAGTGTTTATTAACAAGTGCAAATGAATAAAATCAGTATAACGCTCGAGAACAACGGATACTGGACCGTATCTTGGAACGAGACTCAACTGTTTACTTGACTTGAATATAGTATGAAAGGGATGGCTCTATTCTATAAATAACTAACTCAATTTAAGATAATTTTAATATCAACAACGTTGACTGTCGTTCTAGAATATGGGCCTTTGGGTTCGCTCGAGAAATCCGCGTAAGGTTTCAGTAAACTCCCACGGCTTTACTGAAGCTTATGGGGACGGAAGGAAATTCATCGATCATGCATCACCATTATGATATTCACTGATTATCACCATATTCATCATCATTTAAACAATAAAAATTACTAATGAGGAGGCAGTGTACTTTATGATTGTAGCCTAGTTTAAAATGAATAAAAGTAAAAAAATAAAAAAAAGTCACTACGTTGTCAATGTCATCTGTCTCTATGACATGCAACGTAGGTGTTTGAAAAATAAAACTTCATTTAATTTTATAAAAAAAAATATATTATATTCGAAAGTATTTTTCTAAATATTGCCGTGGTAAGTTCAAGTCTCGGATATCTTAGTTATTATTTCCTAAAGAAAATAATTGTTAAATTTTTAGAAGAATTAAAAATTAATAACGACCATTTATTAAGTTCGTTAAAGTATACTGTATAGATATTTTTATTGTTTTACGACATTGCGTGCATATTTTGTAAATGTCCAGGTTACAAAAGATGGATGCCGCAGAGCATTTAATCAAGAGCGAGAAAGTAAACATTGAAGATGATCTTATCAAACCCAATGTGTCGAGTGTGAAATGCGACATTGTAAACGAATGTCAGATGTTCATCAAAGCTGAAGATGGAGGTGGGGACACTCACTTTACCTTAACTGACAATATGATTCTGCATCCAGATGGTAATTTGAGCTTTTGTTATGAGCTTACAAACACTTATACTTAAGTATTTAATTGGATCCTACATTGATGTTACAAGTAACCTATTTGTCACTCTTTGCCACCTAGTGCACTCCACTGCTGCATTTTGCACCAGCTATCTCAGTCCTTCACTATATTCATCCAGTATAGCCTGATTTGTAACTGTCTTAACTTAAAAAATATTGCTGCTGCATCTTAATGGAATAAATTAGTATTAGAAAATGGTAATTAATGGAATGGGTAAATAATCATTAATGCAATTAACTAGACAAAGTCATGTATGTAATATATTAGCACTAACAATTTTGTTAAGTTTACATTTGTGTTTTATTAAACACCATAAATACCCAAATAGAAAGTGATACAATTACTTTGTGTTTGGTATAGTTGTTTTGAAAGTTATGTTAAGAATGTAGACTAACTAGTATTGGTAAAATAACATTACAATTATATTTTTGTGCATTCCATTTAAGTGATTTATGAGAATTATGAGTTTGTGGTTTAAGTAGGTATATTGAATTAATGTTGTGATATTAATATGTCTCTTACTACACTATAATTTGCCAACATGTGTATTGATGGCTGCTTTATGAATAATAAATGAAAATAAAAAGGTTAAAAATAATGATCTAGTAAAATGGCATGTTCATGTAATATAACTTACTGTAGTATCTTTGTTATAAACAACTTTTTGTATTGTAGTGTGTCAAAGAATAAATATTTTCCTTGTTTCATTCTAATTCTTCACATGAACATTTTCAACACAATAGATATGAATATACTCAGCCTGATCACTTATAATAATAATATGCAGCTATTTTATCAAGAAATAACATTTAAAAAAATAATACTATTCTTTTATTAAGGACTTTGAATATTCAAATGTTGTTTATCATGTATCCAATAATAGTATGACATTTGATCCTTATTAATCTAATAAAAGGCTGAAGCAATCTAACCCAGACGGTTGTTGTGTGGCTTCATACTTCACATTCAGTGACTGGTTTACTTAGGGCAATAAAAACTCAGTTAAAAATGCAGTTGAAAAGAAAAAACGTGAGGGCCAAAAGTAATTTGGTATTTCTAATTCTTAAAAATTGAACTTTTATCTATATAGTGTTGTGTTTATATACATATCCATTAATTTTCAGAAAAACCAAAGTTTGTTACATCTACACCAGATCAAAAGAAGGATAGTCTGTCAGACAGTCAAATAGCTGACTCTAATCCTGAATGTGATATAGAAGGTAACCATATTTATAATTGCAGTTCTAATTTTCTATTATTTATAAATATTGTGAAGGTAGCCTCCATGGTCTATGTCTGAATGTTGAATTGCTGGATGTGTGATGGATGGATATAATAGAATTGTGATCCAGGGATTCTAGGTTGGAATCTTACCAGGCACTTTGTGCAATTTTATCCTGTTGGGTTAAACCTGATTCTCTGAAAAGAAAAAGGTATCCATGCTACGGAGGGCATACAAAAGTATTAAAGAATGATTATCAAGGTTCAAATCTCCACCCCTTCCCCTATATTGTGATGAAGTATCAATTACATAAAATTATAACTATGTCTATAAATAAACACAGTTACCTTAAGTTTTCACTAGCATTACTAATATAATTTATCATAACTTATACAAAATACAGAATAAGGATGCCATTGTTTTTCAACAGGAGTTCCTGATCTTCCATTGGATGAACCTAGCAGTCTTAAAAACAAAGGTTTACCAAGTACAGTCACAGTTTTGGATGCCCCTGATGGTGGAAAAGTGTATTTAGTAGGAACTGCACATTTTAGCCAGAATTCACAAGAAGATGTCTCTCAGGTAATACTAAAATTATACATGCGTGTAGTGAAAATATCTTATTTATTGATTAATCTATTCAATTAGTTAAAATCAATGACAGATCTTAATTTGGTAGTGTTATTTCTGTACTGTCTAAAATCTATACTAATATTATAAAGCTGAATGACATGTCCCTTCATTCTTTTATTGTATGAGTAGTCAGTATAAGTACATGGTAGGTATGTTAAAATTATACCATATAATTTTCAGTGGTTTAAATGATATCTACTCAATTTGACTAGGTATTTAGAAACTGTAAGAAAAAATATTTATTCACAATTAGGTGTGCCCCGCAGTAAAACATAGCCTATGTGTTTATCCTGGGTGTCAGCTAACTAATAAAATTGCTTCGCATGTCGCGAAGCTTGTGCGATGTGAGCTGCGTGCAGCGCGGTACAATATTACTTATTTTTTAAACTAAAAAGTATTTTGAAAACCTGTCAAAAAAAGTCCTGTCCAAATCGGTCCAGCCGTTTCATTGGTTACCTGGAACAAACATCCACACATACAGAAAAAATTTTAAAAATATATTCGGTGTATTTACCATATTCATATGCATCTAGTTTTGCTATAGCTCATCTGATGGTTAATGACACCGCGGCCTATGTACTTTTGTAATACCAAATGTGTTGTCTATTAATGACATTAAAAGAATTTATAGATAAAAAACGTGCATATAAAATAAACATAACAATCATAATGGCAAAGAACAAACAAAAATGTAATACTTATAATTATAACATTGTAGTCAAAAGATACGGTGAAGGAAAACATTGTGAGGAAACCTGCATGCCTGAGAATATATTCAAAGGATGTGTGTGGATTCGGTCAATCCGCACTGGGCCCGCGTGGACAACTAAGGCCTATACACCCTATACAGGTAGGCTCGTGCCCCTCGGAGGGACGTTTTATGAGCTGATTATGATGATGATGAGTCAAAACGACCCTCAACGTCAGACATTAATTTTAAGGATGCCTCAGCATATGGTGCCGTGTTTTGTTAGGTGAACTATAAAAAGGGCAATAATTATTCTACAAATCGTAACAGCACTTACATAACATACTTACTAAACATTCATCTGGTTAAGATTCTTTTTTCATGAATATGATCTTTTACTTTAATTTTGCAGGTAATTCAAAAGGTGAATCCACATATTGTAATGGTTGAACTTTGTGAACAAAGAACAAATATCTTATTGTTAGATGAAGAAATCATTCTTAGAGAAGCGAAGAATATTAATATTGCGAAAATTAGGTGCGTATGTAGAAATTTTAATAATGTTTTTTTGTTAATTGATATAAGTATCAATTTAATTTGGCAGACTGTTATTTTGTATGCACACTTTGATCTCAGAATATGTATCACAGTGATTTTTTTTTAGTTTTTAGTGATTAAAAAGGCTCAAACATGCTACTTCAGAGAGTTAGGTGTTTCTCTATTATATAGATCTCTAAAAAGGTTTATATTTATTTATTTATTAAGGAAACAAACTGCTTTCTTACAATTCACAGTACAAAATAATTTTATATGGTAACACATTAGCCTTCTTAAACTTTCCAAAGACGAATTGTACATGTTATTCGCTTAAGATATACTGGAGACAGGTGCTAAACAAAAAGTCTGTTGCTTATGGTAGTACCAGGTTTGGGTTTACTAATTGTGAGTAATTTTCGTTATATTTTTAGGGCCACTATGGCACAAAATGGAGTATTTAATGGTTTGATGTACATTTTGCTGCTCAATATGTCGGCGCACATTACACGAGAGTTGGGCATGGCACCGGGTGGTGAATTTCGGCGTGCTATGGCTGAGGTTTGTTATTAATAAATCAAATTAATATCTGCATTATTTACACAGCGTTAGATCACAATTTAATTTACGAGGATATACCAATCTAATATTATTTATACTAATATTATAAGGTTGAAGAGTTTATTTGTTTCAACGCGCTAATCTCAGCAACCGGTTTGACCTGAAAAATTATTTCAGTATAAAGTAGCTTTTTTATCGAGGAAGCCTATATATTAACATGCTTAGTAAGTAAGTGCTTCACAAATTTCTTCTAAATAATGCATTATTTCCGAAGGTGATTTTAATAAATATCATATTAATCTTCATCCAAATAAATACGTTATTCATCCTCAGTATTTAATTTAAACAAAACTTACCTTTTATTTAAATGAATATCTGAGGAGATATCGCAGTTTTAACGCACCTATATAAACAAAATAGCGGGCTACGGCTACGTGGACGAAGTCGCGCGCAAAAGCTCGTTACTATAAACCTAAATACGCTTGTTGAGGCCGAATAGTAATAATAACCTAGAATTACGATACTGCAAGCATGATGCTTAGGTTGGATTTCTATGAAATTGTGATCTATAAGTTTTCTTTGTGAACTATTTTTTAATTTGTAGTATTTTGTAGGCTAAGAAGATTCCGGGCTGTATGGTTCACCTGGGAGACAGAGCAATTGACATCACTCTGCACAGAGCTATTGCCGCTTTGTCCTGGGGGCAAACCATAAGGTTTATGTGGCACCTTTTAATGTCAAACCAGTCAATAAGGTAAGTTATTAAAATTTTTTTTAGGACATATTAAATATACTTATATTTACTTATATTTTATATTGCTTGATATAACCAAGGCATTTGATAAGGTTTGGCATGCGGGCTTGCTTAACAAACTTCCAGCCTATGGGATTCTTGCAGGCCTATGTAACTGGATATCTGATTTTCTTAGTAATCGTTCAATCAGAGTGGTTCTAGATGGTTGCTCTTCTGATCATTTTCTGATTAATGCCGGTGTTCCTCAGGGATCAGTTCTCTCTGGGACGCTTTTCCTGTTGCACATCAATGATCTACTTATTCCAGGTATTGTTGGCTATGCAGATGATAGTACTGTCTCAGAGAGATACTTTTCAAGTGCAAAGGCTTGCGGTAGTGAGGTTCAAACCTTGAGGATGGCAATGGTAGCGCGCATTGATCGAACTTTGGAATCAATTGCTGCCTGGGGTGATGATAATTTGGTTGAGTTCAATGCTGCCAAAACCCAGGCCTGTTTGTTTTCAGCCAAAAAAAGTGCGTTTAACACTACACCGTCTTTTCGTGACACGTTTATCCCTGTGACTGATGAACTGAACTTGCTTGGCGTGGAGTTGACGAGTGACCTTAACTTCAGCAAAAACATTGAGTCCAAAGCTCAAATAGCCTCAAAGAAGTTGGGCATCCTAAATAGGGTGAAGCGGTACTTCAAACCAGGTCAGCTTCTTACTTTATACAAAGCTCAAGTCCGACCTAACATGGAGTACTGCAGTCATCTTTGGGATGGTTCAGCAAAATGTCATCTTGCTACTTTGGACTCAATCGATCGCAGAGCCAGAAAACTCATTGGCGATCAGGCGCTCGTTAATTCTAAACTGCAGAGCTTATCCCACCGCCGTAAAGTAACATGTTTGTCAGTTTTTTACAGGCTCTACTTTGGTGAGTGTTCTTCCGAGCTCCACGCACTTATTCCCATCGTCACCCTTTCACCATAGGTTATCAAGGCGAACTGCACAATTTGTACTACATCAGTTTGTACTTGACGTTCCCCGCATTCGGACTAAGCGTTTTGCGTCTTCTTTCATTATGCGTACAGCTAGGGAATGGAATGACCTCCCTGCGTTTGTGTTTCCGGCCACTTACAACCTCGTGGCATTCAAAAAACGAGTGAATAGGCTTTTTCTGGGCAAGCTCGCTCCATCTTAGAGCACGTCTCTTCCCATAGGATAGTCTGTGCTCAAGAGTAAGCCCATTAGATATAAAAAAAAAAAAAAATTCCTTAAATGTCAACTGTATATAGGGTTGCCAACATTTTTTAAAAGAAATAAAGTATATTCAAGCCTTTGAAGAATTTTGAACAGTACCTATTTAAAAAAAGTGAACAATATTTAATTTATTTATTGTATTAAATTCATCCTTTTTAGAACTTATTGTATATCTTACTAACTAATAATCTTTTTAAAAACTACATTTCACTACAATTATAACTGATATTATTAAAATAAATTCGGTGGTATTTTTTTATTAAATTATTAAATGCTCTATTACTTTTCTTCCACTACTTAGCATTCATAATGAAAAACTTTCAGTTAATAATTCACTGAATCAGAAAACAGTATTTTGTATATTTTATTTAGTTCAAATGTAGGTAAAATGTATAATTGAGTGAAGAACAGTCACAAACAGTTAGCAACCCGCGATAGTTGCCAACCCTAACTGTATACCTACCGGACAATAGTATCAACCGACATTCACACAGCGCCAACTAGCCTCAATTTATAAGCAAGGAACTTTACATATATAATTACTTTAAATACATAATATTGTACATTGAAACACCCAGACCAATATAAACACGTTCAAACACACACATTTATGTACTGTCCTGGGATCGAACACGGAATCCGTGGTGTAGTAGGCGATATCTGAACCATTACACGACATGGAACGTCAAATGGTGATCTCAAAAACCATATTGCTGGTGACAACTTGTGACGCAAAATTAAACTCAAACTCAAAAATGTTTTATTTAAATAAATCATTACATGACACTTTTGAATCGTCAAGAAGGTATTTTTAATGAATCTACCACCGGTTCGGGAGGTTGTTATCTACCGAGAAAATACCGGCAAGAAACTCGTGTAGTTACTATTTAAAAAAAAGGGGTTTACATGGTTCTCATTTCAAAATTTATATAATACTATTGGTTTTAACCATAGCTTTTTACATAGCTGTAATATGTCTAATTTATATAATTCTATATTATCATCCTAATTACATTATTTTTACGGAACTCAATGCAAGCACATTAAGACCAAATAATGATATCGGCTAAATAGTAGTTAACACAGTAATATCCTTTTTTCGAAAGGGTACTTTTAATTATAGCTTTAAACTTAAGTAAGGAAAGATCGNCACTCTGCACAGAGCTATTGCCGCTTTTGTCCTGGGGCAACCATAAGGTTTATGTGGCACCTTTTAATGTCAAACCAGTCAATAAGGTAATTATTACATTTTTTTTTGAGGACATATTAAATATACTTACTTAAATGTCAACTGTATATAGGGTTGCCAACATTTTTTACAAGAAATAAAGTATATTCAAGCCTTTGAAGAATTTTGAACAGTACCTATTTAAAAAAAGTGAACAGTATTTAATTTATTTATTGTTTTAAATTCATCCTTTTTAGAACTTATTGCATATCTTACTAACTAATAATCTTTTTAAAAACTACATTTCACTACAATTATAACTGATATTAAAATAAATTCGGTGGTATTTTTTTATTAAATTATTAAATGCTCTATTACTTTTCTTCCACTACTTAGCATTCATAATGAAAAACTTTCAGTTAATAATTCACTGAATCAGAAAACAGTATTTTGTATATTTTATTTAGTTCAAATGTAGGTAAAATGTATAATTGAGTGAAGAACAGTCACAAACAGTTAGCAACCCGCGATAGTTGCCAACCCTAACTGTATACCTACCAGACAATAGTATCAACCGACATTCACACAGCGCCAACTAGCCTCAATTTATAAGCAAGGAACTTTACATATATAATTACTTTAAATACATAATATTGTACATTGAAACACCCAGACCAATATAAACACGTTCAAACACACACATTTATGTACTGTCCTGGGATCGAACACGGAATCCGTGGTGTAGTAGGCGATATCTGAACCATTACACGACATGGAACGTCAAATGGTGATCTCAAAAACCATATTGCTGGTGACAACTTGTGACGCAAAATTAAACTCAAACTCAAAAATGTTTTATTCAAATAAATCATTACATGACACTTTTGAATCGTCAAGAAGGTATTTTTAATGAATCTACCACCGGTTCGGGAGGTTGTTATCTACTGAGAAAATACAGGCAAGAAACTTGTGTAGTTACTATTTAAAAAAAAGGGGTTTACATGGTTCTCATTTCAAAATTTATATAATACTATTGGTTTTAACCATAGCTTTTTTACATAGCTGTAATATGTCTAATTTATATAATTCTATATTATCATCCTAATTACATTATTTTTACGGAACTCAATGCGAGCACATTAAGACCAAATAATGATATCGGCTAAATAGTAGTTAACACAGTAATATCCTTTTTTCGAAAGGGTACTTTTAATTATAGCTTTAAACTTAAGTAAGGAAAGATCGACAATATGTTGTGGTACTTTATTAAAAATACTTTATACAATTACCAACAAAAGATTTACCCACTTTGTGTAGCCGAAGATTTGGAACAGCAAGTTTGTTTCTATTTCTAGTGTTGAGACTGTGAAGATCACAGTTTTTATCAAACACGTACATTAAATTCTCATAAATATATTGTGACGCTACTGTCATTATACTAATTTCTTTGAAAAGTTATCTAAGGGAATCACGGGGTTTAAGTTGGTAAATAGCGCGAACTGCTCTTTTTTGCAGTACAAAAATGGTTTGAATGTCAGCAGCTGCACCCCACAGCAACATGCGGTTTCAACATCTGTCAAAAGTCATCAAATCACAATACCCAGCAATTTCATTGCTTGCCTCAACATTCAGTCATAAATACATCTATATCAATAGCATAACTGTTATGGTGGCAACTGGTAAGAATAGAGTAAATGAAGGTAACCATACAGACAATCATATGGTTTCAACTATAGCTTTTATTCACGGCCAATTACACTCCAGCCTATCTCCAGGGATGACCAAATCAATGGTCCTATATCTTCTACATATCACTTAATTTTCAATGCAGTCATTCAAAGAGGTTTAGACAAGTAATTGGTTATAATTCGTAAATTAATCGAGTCCTAATTGACAGCGTGGAAGAAGTTGAGAAGTGCAAACAAAAGAAAATGCTCGAGGACATGCTGGAAGAGATGTCGGAGGACTTTCCAGCGCTGAAACGGGTTTTTGTCGTCGAAAGGGACATGTATCTTTGCCACTCGCTACAGATTGCAGCTTTGCAACCTAGTACGTTATATTTTTTATTTCTAATAACTAAAATATTTGAAAGAACTTGTCTATAGTACAAGTGGGTAAATGTTTTCAATATTTTATAGGGCGTGAGCCGTGTCGTATTGTGGGCGTGGTCGGGATTGGTCACGTATCTGGTATTGTTGAGCATTGGGGCAAGATAAGGCCAGAAGACATTACGCCTTTACTCAAGTAAGTTAAATAATTTTTTTTTTACTGAATATAGATGGCGAAGATCCAATGGCCACGTACCGGCAGCGTACGACGGCTGCCCACAGATGGACAAGTGGACCTAAGGAAGGTTACGGGTGGCCGCTGGATGCAAATAGCTTCCAACCGACTGAAGTGCAATTTTTTGGGGGAGGCCTATGTTCAGCAGTGGGCATCATGTCGCTGATATGATGCCCACTGCTGAACAGTGGCGACGGCGATGGCGTATGATGACAGATGGCGATTTTTTCCAACGAGGGACAAAACACTTTGTTAAATTTAAAAACGAGATAAGGCAACAGATCCGCCATATATCGCTTCTTAAAGTCGTGAATGGCCGATTGATGCTAACAAAATCAGCTCCTGTAACAATTATACATTATTTTGAGTGCTAATTTTGCTAATCTTCTCTAGGACTTGCAAACAAGATAACAGAGGTATAGTAACATAAATATAAATACATAGTCTATTATCTGGCTGCTTCTGTGCCTATTGGTTTGAACGTCGGTTTAGATCGCTCTCAGGATATTAGGTTCGCGTCCCGCTGGAGGGCGAGTAATGAAAGTCACTTATGCGACTTTTCCGGTTTGGTTAGGTTATTGTAAGCTGAATCGCCTGATAGTATGAAAAGAAAGATGATCCGTGCTTCGGAAGCACGCCATCGGCCCCATTATAATAGTAGTACCTATCCTCATTCATCTCAGTAAATCCCATCGAAGCACGACACGAGCCTACGTATAGGTGATTACCTTAGTCGTCCACGAGGCTCAGTGTGCTGGACGACTTCACGCACACCTTTGAATCTCTTCGCACGCGTGCGCAGGTTCCTCACGATGTTTCCTTCACTGTAAGATCGTCGGATAACGTAGGTACATATAATTTCGAAAACACATTGGTACGTGGCGGGATTTGAGCCTCATCCCTCCCGGTAGGAGGGCAACAGTCCACACGATTGAGCCACCGACGCTTACCTATAGTGCTTTTTAACAAACATCATCGCATTGGGCCTAAGTGCTCGGTATAACGATCCATCTGGTCTGGATCTGGCGGTCAAAGGGTTAAATATTACAATAACTTCCTGTAGGATTCCACCGCCGTCGTTGTCGACACGAGTGATACGTGTTTCGGTGAAGGTGGCATGCGGGGGCGCGTTGCTGTACGCCGGATACAAGTTGCTGTTTCGCCGTTGGTTGCCGTAAATCCAGGTCAGTATATAATGTTTTTTTTTCTTATAGACTTTTTACTGTTGGCTGCAGATGAGTTTCACATCTAAAATCTATGGATACAATTGTATATACTCAAAAAGCAGATTGCACGTATCTGCTTATCTATTACATATAAATAAAACTGGAGTGTCTGTTTGTAATATTGTAAATTCATTCAGAATTCGGCATTATTTCTTTAAGGTGAAATTTACCTGTATCTTCATGACTCGTTAATACTAAGTACCAATGAGGTAAGCGAAAACAGTGAAAAAATATTTTAAAAAGCCGTCGTTGTTCACAATTACGTAGTTTGCAATGGATATTATTTCATTTTCTAATTCTTGGTTTGATTTGCAGGATATCCAGTTTCGGAATATGCCGAAGTCTGCAAGTTATCTATCAAAGTTATCGAGTTCTTTTTTGCTGATTGACATACCTATATATTATAATGGAATAGTTAGAAAGTACATTAAATTCTTCGTCAACAACATCCCCACCTGTAATTGCAAATGTTTTTAAATTTAATTTTCATATTAATGTTAACAATTAACAGTTATATTTTTTGTAAGTTTTGTTTTAAGTTATCTTTTGTAAAGAAGATGGCATACTACTTACAGGAAACAATATATTCAACTTTCATTGCGTGTAGATGTAGTTACAAAACGATCGACTCAGGAATGTTTGTTGTTGTTTATAATGTGACACTAATGTGATTGTACTTAAACTAGTTTTTGTGACGTCACTGAGTTGATATGCAGATGTCTTTCATTAAAGATATTTATTTGAGAATTGCCATGTTATATCAATACTTTAGACGAAGAAAATAACTAAACGATCGGTGGCAAAATTTAGACTTTTCCGGAGAATCTGTTTGGTTTACTGATTAAGAGTTTATAGTCTGAATATAAAGGATGTCGTTCTTAGGCATTTTCTAAATTTTGCCGCCGTAAACTTTATAAAAAGGTTCGCTTGAATATAGTATTAAAACTTGAAGTTAAGTAAGTTTTAAAAGCTAAGAATGACAAATGGAAGTTCTGTCGAATCTCTTTAGCACCTATAAAAATATTATTCAAAATTTGTATGTATGTATTGAATATAATTCCTATTTTTTCCTAAACTTAAAAATGGCATTTACGATTTTTGTTTTTATTAAGAATCTTAACTGAACTAATATTTGAATTTCATTTACAGGTTATCTCTGGGTGGTTGTGTGTTGTTGATGCTTTCGTTTCTATATAAATTATTGAAAATAACAAACAATTTTACTTGCACTATGTAAATATATATATGTAGCGTAAAACCCATAATATGTATATATTGATGTTAAATATAATTATATTAGACTGAGTAAAATTATTTAAAAATTATTATTACGTAAATTTCAAGCTAGAAATTCGTTTCATAAATGTTAAGTAAATTGGCGAAACTTAACATTAAGTACCATCGTAAAATATTCGTTTCATTTTGTGTAAATTAATATATTATGATAAAAGTAAAACGAGTGCCCCACAATACTGATTATTGAACCTCGATAAAGGATTTTTCTTAAAATTAGTAAGTGCACTTCAGTTGTTTATGTCGAAACTAGCAATAAAAGATTGTGTAAAACTGCTTATGCAACTTGTTCCCACAAAATTTACCGGTTTTTCGTTTATTTGATTTTAAGTTGTTTTTTTTTGTAAATTTCACCTCTCATGCATATTGCGTGCGTAATTATAAAAGTAGTTTATTTATTAAGTCATAAACCAGAATCTGAATACTAGAAAGGAATATTCATTGCAAATATTATATTGACCTGTCCAAGGTATAGGTGAAGTGTTGTACTATTTTTTAATATTACAGTTATATTATTTAGAATTATGTATATATGTATTAATTAATGACATCAGATGACATTTTATAATATTGTGAAGACTGTGATAAGATAAGGTAGATACTATCTGTCCATTCACGTTACCCGTCTTCTATCACTACTCGCGAAGTTTTTTTTTATCATCTATAGGCAGACATTTGACCGCCATCTCGCCTAATGGTAAGTGATGATGCGGCCTAGGATGGACCATGCCTGCCTAGAAACAGGCTATTCACTCTTGCCTTGAAGATGGCCAGGTTGAAATGATCGGGGAACACATAAGGAGGCAAAGAATTCCATTCCTTTGCGGTGCGCATTATGAACGAGGCACCATAGCGCGCTATGCGGATAAATGGAATGTCAACCACGTAAGGATGGAACGTTGAAGTTGCCCGTGGTTAGACGAATACGATAGTGACTTCTGCTTACTTTGTCCGATTTTGCCTCGCCTCGGGCAACTTCCATTTGCTGTCCGTGTTTGGACCGATCATAAGGGCTTGAAGTTGCAAAAAGTGCGTTCACATAGTACCTCTAAACATTATTCGGCCAGTTTCGGACTACTTCGTGAGGAACTTCGCGAATAGTGTATAAGAACTCATTAGACTAGCGGTTATCCATATTGTGCATGTGTATATTCTCAAAAATCAAAATTCTTTATTCAAATTAGGCTTACAAAAAGCACTTATGAACGTCAAAAAATATACAAAAATATAATAAAAAACAATTAAAAATACTAAACTAAAAATATGAATTTTGATGCTTTGAAAAAAAGCGCTTCAGTGTGCGCAATTCTAGGCTCCAATTCCACTAATTTATTTGACATTGCGACACTCAATCCTACTGTAAGAAATTTGGTATTCGGTACAACTAATGTTAATTAATGGTTAAAATTGTATAGTAAAATGAATTTGTTCATGTTGTTACCAATTAAAATTACTATAAAAGGAACTACTACTGGTAGACTCGATACTAAGTCGTCTAGTTAGGTACCGCCGCAGTGCCAGATATCGTCCCGTGAAATAGGAGTGATAAATTTGTTTCGGGATGAGGGCACCGTAGCTAATAAAATGACCGGGTATAAGAGACATTCATTGGGGTCTAGATATTGAAGTTTATTGTACAAGCGGAGCAACATTGCTTTTGTTGTTTTATATACATTTTAAACTATTTTGTGTGTTTTGTTTTGCTTATTATTCCACCCCAATTAAACTATTATATATGCTAAAAGGTACTTATGAAAAAAGGATATATATGCCCAATGGGTTATTTTTAATCAACGTCAAAAAGAAGGATTCAAAATGTATCTTGTTTTTTTATATATTTCTTAATTAAGAACGATTTTACACCATTACACCTAGGTATCCTGCTTGTATAATACCGTTTTCTATATTACGGAATCATTTTTTTTTATTATGTTTTGTGATTGTATAGATGTTTGTTAAACAATATTTCAGTATGTTAAGTATTTCATTACGTTACTTCTGTTTAAATACGTGTTTTTGGTAGTATTACAAACTACAATAAATTTTAAAATATTTGGCCACTTAACAAATATGTTTAAAATATATAAATACGCTCTGTTTTCAAAATTAGGTTCTAAATTTGGATGCACTTTTGTCAATTTGCTGAATAAATATGTTTTATTAGTTTGTAAGTCAAGATTACTTTGAAAAACAGCCGACTTTACAATGTATGTACCTACACTAAGGTGAATGTGTTCGTAGTACGTTAATTGAAAAAAAGTGCCGTTATTATTAGTCCTAGTACATTAATATGGAGAATAATGTCCTCATCTAATGCAATTTCAAGAAATAGATAGTTTACGAAGTTAAGATGTTTATTTTATTTGAATATTTCTCTACATTATTGTATGGAGGATATACTTATTGAGTAATAAGTAATTTATATCCTCAAATGAATACTTATCACCCCAAAACTTTATTTTAATGTTACCAAGTGTATAGGACGATCAAGACGCTCACCTGATGGTAAGTGATACGCCTGACAAAGACAGAGCGCAACTGATAGACAAATATTATTCCCCATCAACGCCGCACTGCGCCCGACATTTTTTTTTTTGAATTGATTTTGTTGTTGGCCGCAGATGGCCTTAACGACGTCATCGGATGAAAATGGCGAGCCTAGCTCAGCCGATGATTGGCTCCGGTCGCGGCACGAGACCGCTTACGGATACCTATCGAAGTAGGAGAAGGACGGCCACTAAGGGCGCCCACTAGGGCTCGAACCTCGACTTAGTGCCGTCCCTCGGACGAGAGCGCCCGACATCCGAGACAATAGGTCTCTTATACCCGGTAATTTTACTAGCTACAGTGCGCTCATCCCGAAACACAGAAATGCATAAACCTTTTAGTAAGTGTAGGTACTCTTTATTTATTTCCAAAATATTGGAAAATTGTGTTGACTACCATTTTTAACAAAATGTTTAGTTTAATTCAGATGAATTGATTTTTAATTTAACTTTGAATTGTTATTGTTTCTACAAAATAAATGGTACCTCGTACCTCCGACTGATAAGGAGGTTGACATTAAATTACCCTAGCCATTTTGTACTTTTTGAATTGTTTTGAATCGTAATGTTGAAAAATAATGACACCGACTACAAACCTCAATTAATGTCAAAGCGGAAAATAATAAGTCAAATCAAGTCAGACATCAACAGGCAACAATAATGGATCGTTAAATAATACGGACCAATACCATAACATGACCAAATTTCAAGTGAAATATGAGATATCAAGCATGTTGCATTATTAGGCAGATCACCAGATTAGACACTGTTGTTCTAAAAAATCAATATAAACATGTAACCTGTAAGTAGCCAACGTATTTTTTGTTACCATCAATGATGTAAAAAGTATAGATTCGTTATATGTTCACAACGTTACAACTGAAAAAAGTGTTCCGAATACAGCGACAGCACACATACACATATTACGAATGAGCGTGCATTTACCTAAACAAAGAGCCTACAACTGTATTCTCTTACATGGCGGTTTGTTTTTGAGGCACAGGTGGCGTATCAACCTTTATATAAGTACACAGAATATCATTGGTTACAATCTAAAAAGCATATAACAGACATCTTTAATAATATAATGAGTGTTAGGCATTAATTTGAATTGTTAATCTGTTTTGATGTTAAATTGTCCATTCATTGAGGAAAGCCATACATCACTTTGCCAAATAGGAGTGAACCACAAAAAAAAAGTTTTATTACACTATTCTCCAGAAAGAGTAATTTTGATAGCTTTCCAAACAATTATATAACTTTATTTGTCTATAAGGAAATTACAAATTGTTCTAATATTTCCACTACAGCGATAAGTCTAGCGTTTATTTTAGTTTTAAACACTTAACTATAATTTTTTATTTCAAAGATTTGCACAGCAGTTCATAAAATGAGTTTAATGAATAGTTAGGTAGAGCGAAAAAGCATGTGAATATCCAATGGAAAAATAATAATGTAAAGGTAATATGTGTTTTGCAGCTGTATGTTCAATATTTGCAAGAAATAGATCCTCAGATATACAGCTCCCGCCATCTGCGACGCTATTACAAAATGACAAGCATGCGACAGTCGTGTTACTGGGCACAGTGCACTTTAGCAAGCAATCAGTCGAAGATGTTTCCCAGGTCAGCTAATATTGATCAGTACTAACAGTATGTAGGTACCTACTGTAGACAACCAGAACAAAGATACGTTGTTTAACGAATTCGTCAGGGATTACTTTCTATATACATATTATATTATCTGCGGATACCACGTAACACATACACTACATAGGTACTAATAATATAAGTGAAGGTATTTAAAAGGTAGGCATCTTATCAGTGTATCATCAGCCACTACATTTTCGTTTAGGTTCACACCGTGTTTGTTATTACAAGGATCCTTTCCTTCTTATATTACTCAGTGCCCCATAGTACCTAAATAACACATTTAAAATAAGAAGGTATGTAAAACTGTCTCGGTAGGTATGGCGCGGGCTATCTCCCGTGGAGTCGCGCCTAAGAGCCCTCGCACGCAGAAAAACGCCTGATAAAAACCCCCTTTATCTGTCCCATCAAGATTTATTTGAACAACTATAAAACCTAAACTAAAATAAAACTAATATACTGTTGATCTCCTACCAGGAGGGCTGAGATTCTAATCCCGCACGTACCAAAGTGTATTCGAATTTTCGAAAATATATGTACCTACGTTATCCGACGCTCTTACGGTGAAGGAAGCATCGTGAGGAAACCTGCCCACGCCTGGAAGAGATTCAAAGGTTGTGCGTGAAGTCGTCAACTCGCACTGGGCCCGCTTGGACGACTAAGGCCTAATCACCTTATACGGGTAGGCTCGTGCCCCTCGGTGGGACGTTTAATGAAGTGATGATGATGAAACCTAAAAGGTTTGATTTTGTATGTACAATAATATTACTGGATTACTAGATATGCTTTTAGGGCCTCCCTAAAGCATTTGAAGTCTAGGGTAGTCCTATCTACCTACGCCAATTTTGAACTTGTTTTAAAGATTGAGAAATAATATTAAATCCTAATTTTAGACGAAGGTTTCATTCACAGTATTTTTTTTACAGATAGTAAAAGTTTTAGGTCCAAACGCAATTTTAGTGGAGCTGTGTCGACAGAGAGTATCATTGTTGGAGTTGGACGACAAGAAATTCTTAGAGGACGCGAAAAGTTTGATGCCAGAAAAGTGAAGTACGTGTTGATTATTTACCTTAAGAAGGTAACAACTATACCTCAAAGGTATTCAACGTACGGTGCTATTGGTTCACATACTTTCGAAACCTACATGGCATACCTTACGAAAAGAAGTTTTCGAAGTTACTATAGTATTGTTACAGAATATTTTGAAATGTTTCGTAAAATGTAATGAATTCTGGTATATAGGTATGTGACACACGTCTTGTTGTAGTTTATGATGTGTTTACTATACGTATTGTAGAGAAGCAGTGAAAGGTCAAATGTTGTATCAGGAATGTTACATGCAATGCTGTTGAAAACTTACGCCGATATCGCCAAGGAACTGGGCGTTGCACCAGGGGGAGAGTTCAGACGAGCATATCATGAGGTTAGTAGGTACCTAGGTTTGAACAATTAATTTAATTATTAAATTGGTAGGTTATTTTTATTACCGCGTTAGGTTAGCACGTCGATAATCTTATCTAGAAATATTTTTTCAGATGAAGAAAATACCGGTTGCAAGTGTTTTCCTCGGAGACCGGCCAATTCAAAAACTATTGCTAGAGCATGTTCAATCAGTTGAGTGTATACGAACTTGGTCAAGTTTTGTACCATTTGACAACGGCAAACCCAAAACCATTGGAGTAATTATTCCATTTTAATTAACTAAATTACCACATGGTCGCAATTACATTCATCATATCCTTGTAGTATAGTTATAAAATTAACACGTTGGGCGCCATATTGGAGGTTGCATTGCATTTCTACTAAAACACAAGTTTAACTAAACGAACGTGGCATCCAAGGTGTAACAAAAGTTAAGTGTTTCAGACTTCAAGCAGTCCATCTGCTCGTTGGTGTTTGAACTTTGGCTCGCGCCATTTACAGCTCTCAACTTGTATCTGCATCATCCTCCAATAGTGGACGTCGCAGTGCTTTTACCAATGATGGACTAACTACCAAGGAACTACGTTTCTCAAAATGACCATTCATAAATCGAAACTATTTTCTGCTCGTACGAAGTTCCTACCTAGTTCAGGGGGTTACCGCCGTTTCTAAAACAGTATGACTTTGATGATACGTCAGCATTTTATACCAGAAAAGGCGAAGTTAACAAAAGGAAAAGTTCTTCATTTGTTAGATATATATAATTAACATTTGACGACAGGGTGCATCTGTTATTTGATGAGAATACTTAATTAATATGTTTTATTTAACATTTTTATTTATTTCTTCATACGTGGTATTTACTTACAAACTTTACACTTTTATTAAAGCAAACATCAGCTAGAGAAGTACAAAGATAAAGATTTCGTACAAGCACAATTTGAAGAGATCATTAGGGATGTTCCAGCATTCAAAAAAATATTTCATGTGTTCGTTGAATGAACGAGACAAATGTCTTGCATATTCCATACAGTGTGTTCGAACCGGAGCTTACCAGCCCCTTTTTTACGTCTTGATTAACGATTAGGGTCTCCTCCAATGAATTTTATAATCAAAGCCTTCTAGAATTGTTAACCACCATGTTGGTCTAGAGTGGGTCTTCGGTCGCCTTTGCCTACTTTACTCTTCAACACGATTTACATCGTGCAGGGGAGGTTGGCTACAACATAGGTAGATACAACTTGTATGACCAACTTACAAGTTGTATGCTGCGCTCTTATATTTATGCCTCTTAAATCTGACGATGTCCATAGCATGCATAACGTATGTCAGGTTGCATTACTTACTCGTATGTGTACGTATACCTATATGACCATAAAAAGGGTTCTATGTTATTTTAGTACCCGAGGGTCCAAGGGTACTGGCCGTGGTCGGAATGGGCCATGTGGATGGTATTATAAAGTACTATGGTAAAATGAAACAAGAAGATATCGTTCCATTATTGTTGTAAGTACCCGGCCGTGAGAAGTAGGTACCCATTAATTAGTTCGGTATTAACAATGATCTGTTGAAGTAAGTATGAGATGGGTTTCATATGTAGTTTTAAATGCCGATATCGCGACGCACGCTGTTGCGAAAAAAATATAATTGGTACGCCCTTGCGAAAAGCCGTCGTATCGAAAATCGCTCAATCGAATGATTCTCTCGCGCATGAAATACCTTTTTATATGTAGTACCACAGATTAAATAATATATACTATGTAGTACGCTAGATCGATAGTCACGGTTTCGAATTCCATTGTTGTTACAAGAGTGACTGTTTAAATTTGTCGGGAAACGGGAATCGAGGTCACGGCTTCTCATAGTATCTTACGATAGATTCGACTAGTATTTGGAACGAAAGGAGTAGATTTTTTTTTATTCATTATAATTTCAATGATGTTATGAACTCGTATAAACTCCAAAGTGCTCATTGTTTTTATAAAATAGTAACTATGTCGTCGAAGTCGTGAGCTTGATTTCCGTTTCCCGGCAGATTTCAACAGGCACTCTAGTAACAACAATGGAATTCGAGACCGTGACTATCGATCTAGCGTACTACATATAAAAAAGTATTTCGTGACAGTGTGTTCGCGAGACCGCTCGGAGTTTACTTCGAGAATGCCGCATTCAATTGAGCGACTTTCGATACAACGGCTTTTCGCAAGGGCGTACCACTTGATGTTATTTTCTCAACAGCGTGCGTCCCCCGATCAACGGAAAATCGGACTAGACCTGTAAAAGTATGTTTGTCTGTTTTTTAGTACCCGTAATACAAATTTCACGCTTAACTTGGGGCTAGATGTTGCTGTGTGTGAATGTCAGTGGATAATTATTTAATTGAGAATCAATGTCTGATTTGGCAACTATGCACTAAATACAAAATTTTAGGAAGAGTAATATATAAGTATTTATGATGCTAAATAAGCAAAATATGTTGTTAGTAGATGGATACTTAATGTAAACCTATTCATAGTTAAGTACCTAGAATTCTTATGAGTCGTTGAAGCCGTTGTTATAGAATTGTGTACGACTTATAATTTATGTTAAATTACGTAATTTCTTGTTTCAGTGCCTAATTTTTTCTTCTTATTAAATATCAATGTAATCGCTAAAGTCCTATCCAAAACTTTTTAAAAAGGTGAGGAGATCTTTCTCTGAGTTTTCTGAATATGTTTTAGAATAACAACCTAGATATACCTAACACACCAATTGGCTTATACAGCTATCTTAATGACCTATACTCTGTTTTCGGGCAGACGCCAAAGTCTTTCCTCATAGTTAAAGCCCCTGAACTTTCAAAAATTTTCATCATCTATCATTTACTACATAATATTCTTCTGGCACTTTATTTATTAGGTATTTTAGAGTTTTGTAGGAATGTGTCCCTATAGATACTTACTATCAGTGTTTTAGAGAAAAATCTGCAACTCTTATAAATAACTTTTTTTAAGATATGTTTGTTATTAATTGAAATATTGAAAACTGCTTAAAATTTTCCATATTTCGCTATTGTACATCAAATTCTTTCATCAAGAGTTCCAAAACTGGGAATATAGGTAATAACTATAGCTTCACAGTAGAACATAAACATTGGTTGAACTACCTAAGTATCTACAAACGGAAGGTCCCAACAATGGATATTGTTTCAGAATTCCACCTCGACCACTGTTTTCTGTGTTGTTGCAGAAGGGCCTAAAGTATACTTTTTATTTCCTGTTGTTTTCATTTTTTTATAGAATTATTTTTGGATAATAAAAACATTTATTAGTATTGGGCCATCTTTTATTTTGAAACCTTATGATTAAATGAAAAGATTGTAGAGTAAACATATTTCCCTCGCTTTAATCTATTACACAAAAATAAAATTGAAGTGTCTGTTTGTTATATTGATATAACAATTTTTCATGCATATGAAAAATTGGTTATTAACGGTACAACAAAAAATTATAAATTTTTTGTTTGTCTGTTTGTTCCGGGTAATTCGTGAAACGGTTGAATGGATTCGAACGGGACTTTTTTTGGGAGGTAGCTGATGTAATAAGGAAATCAGACTTTCTTTATTCAAATTTACTTTTTATTTTTGAAAAATAAAGCAATGATTTACCGCGCAGCGGCTGCCCTTCGCGTGACTTAACTAAGGGATTTTAGGTAATGTTTTACTGCGGGAGAATATTTTACGCTGGTAATTCCGCGGGGAACAGCTAGTTACCAATAAAACCCGACGTGATTCATATTTTATTCAGCGTTTTCATTTGACTTTGAAAAGGTCATAATACTTATGCACCCGCCGTCTTCCCTTCGCTTTGGAGTCTTTGAGTACCGAAGTACCTACTCGTACGTAAAGTTACCCAATCAAATACCTAGTTAGAAGAGAGCAATATTATGGATTCAATTTAAAAAAGAATTAAAATTTAGATAAATTACATTTTATACAAGTATTAAAACTGCCTTCTTGATACTAATAGTGGATATAGCGTTCAGTTTAGATTGATGCGTGACCCTAGTTCGTGGTTTCAAGTCCCGTGCGACTTTTCTTAGTTTGGTTCGAGGTTTGGTTGGATATTGTCAATGCCGGATTAGACTACTCGGGGCCCTAAGCAATCTACACTTGTGGGGCCCCCCTGTTAGTATGTCAACAGGAATTAGTAGCATAGCGCAGTAGTTGACAACATAGGTAATGATTTTTCACTTTGTGAGTGTTAGTTTTGTCAGTTAGGTTAGGACATATCAGCTGTTTCTCCTAAAAGAAAGACGATTCCGTGCTTCGGAGGGCACGTTTAGCCGTCGGTCCCGGCCGCCTTCGAATTGTCGTTAATCAAAAACCGCGTCAAAGGCCGTGAAGTGGTTTCAAAACTCTGAAACAGGGACTTGTGTGGGGTCAGTCCACTCGCTACGAAAAAGAACAAGAATTCGTCTTTAAAAAAACCTACACGATTAAAAAAAACAAGAGTAACATACTCAAATCCGCGCACTGCGAAAAAAACGCAAGTCGATTTTGCATAAAATTATTTTTCACCGAACATAATCGCAGTGCGCGCATAGGTTACTATTGAAAAACATTAGTATTTTTGTAAAATAAGATGAAAATATATTAAACGTAACTTGGAAGTGGAGTAGGTGCCACAAAAACAAAAACTAAAGTACCTATATTTAATTATTTACAAAAAAAAAATGCGCCTTACGGCTTTTTCGGGCATTCACTGATGATGATTTCCCAGTAAACCTTCTGTTCATTTTTTTTGTGCTTCGTCGGGGCCCCCCCTGGACGTAGGGCCCTAAGCTAGTGCTTAATTTGCTTAAGGGTTAATCCAGGACTGGATATTGTAGGACATTGCGGGGTGACTCACCAGACTGTTAACCACTAAGCGTCCGTGAATAAGTGCGAGTGTTGGCAAATGATACAACGGTCACTTTGGGCTCCCTCAAAGTACTAAAACCTTTGCGGAAAGGAGAAAATTCATTGATATATCATCATATTGTTCATCACTCATTTCTTTATCAACTCAACAAAATAATTCTTACTAATGACGAGACAGTATAGTTTCCGGCTTTAGCTTTTGACAGCAATAAATAAACAAAAGTGACAGACCGATATTATTGACATTTTTGTTGAGAAATCATTACATTAAAAAAGTTATGTATTTATCACAATTTAACAGATCATTTCCATAATTATTTAAATTTTGAATGGAATTTTCATAATTGATTGATATTCAGTGATAATCATGTGACAAAGAGCATCTTTTCTTCGAAATTACCTAATATAACTAATCTAGCAATACATGTAAAAATTCAAATTTCAATATTTTTTGTGTAGTCTTTATTTATTTACTACAGTTTGCATTGACTGAAAACGGGAAAACTGATTGTGGATGTGGAATCGATAATGTTCGAAATAAGCTGCATTTAGACGATAGTTTGTTTCATAAAAATGATTCCCCAGAGCAGTGCCCTATCTTGAAAGAAGAATTAGATGTTTCATACATTGATTCACTAAAAATATGGTACTTATACCAGAAGGGAGTACCAAATTGGAACGGACACCATAATTATTGAAAATGATAGTGAAGGGCCAAAGAGGATTGTAAAACTAAAGAAGTTCTATTTAGACAAGTATGAGGTTTCGAATAGAGACTTTGCTCAATTTGCTGCAGCAACTAATTATAAGACTGAAGCCGAAACTTTTGATGATAGTTTTGTATTTGCATTGTTTCTTAACAATACATTTAAAGAGCATCTGAAAGACTTCAGAGCTGTGCAAGCACCTTGGTGGTACAAAGTAGTTGGAGCAAACTGGAAGCATCCCTATGGTCCAGACTCAGATATACAAGGTAAAAGCTTTCATTTATTTGGGCATCCTACTGATTAGTGGTCTATTCCACATTTGCTGACCCCACCTTGATAAGCCAAGAGAAGCATCAGGGCACTACCTACCTTTTCTTGAAGAGTTTCATCTATTTTTGAACTCATATAGAGTTGGTTTCTGATTTACCAGTAGTTCATATTCTCAGGATATATGATGTCGATAATAAACTAATTAATCATACAAAGTCTCAATTGCATGGATCTACAACTTTAGATTGTATTGATATCTAAAATATTTTGTCACTAAGACACTGATGATATCAATCTGTTTGGCTTCTGCCTGAAGTGTTAGAAAACTGAACACCGTTTGCGCTGTGAAAAATATATCCGATTTTTCACAGCGCAAACCTTATTGATCATCTTGTAACATTTTACATGAAATTTTTGTTGAGATTATATTAAATCCCAGAATCTCAAAGTTTGATATCTATTCATCATCAAAAAAATACTTTTATACTTCCCATTGTTAATTCTTAGAGAATTAAAGTGATTCATAATATTAGCCTTCAGATATTCTTACACACCTAAAATAATAAGGCTAAAAATTCTAGCAGTAAAACAATGCCGGAGATTAAAAAAAGAATTGGTGTCAAAAAAAGGCTGCTTCGTTTATAAACTTTTGACTGCAACATGCAAATTGTTTAGATTTTTGGACATCTATTGAAAATAGCCTTTTTTGGGACCAAGTCTTTTTCGTCTCTGCCATTGTTTTTCTGCCATTTAAGCGTCATCTAGAATACAGAAAGCAATATGTAAGAACTGAAAAAAGTTATTAATTTTTAAAATGAATTCTTGTTATTTGAGGAGAAGAATGTTATCAACTACTGGTTGTTTTGATAAAACTAAATGTTTCGTTTCTTTAAGATCTCTCAGACCATCCTGTTGTCCATGTATCATGGACAGATGCAAAAGCTTTCTGCAAATGGCGGGCGCACGTCTGCCTACTGAGGCTGAATGGGAAGCAGCATGTAGAGGAGGACAACATGATATTGCATATCCTTGGGTGATAAATTGTTACCAAACAAGAAACACATGTAATTGAAATTTTCAATATTTTATTAGAGCTATTAATAAGTAAATTTATTTCATTTTATTTATTTATATTCAAGGGCTAACATCTGGCAAGGGAGCTTTACTCATAATTCTGTCAAAGATGGATATTTAGGAACCAATCCAGTAAATGCATTTTCCTGGAAACAGTTTTGGTCTTATAATATGGCTGGGAATGTTTGGGAATGGACTGAAGATTCATGGTCTGGAGACTCAGTGAGTGACATTGATTTGAAATTTGATAATATGTTTAGGATAAGTTTTAAAATCTTATAATTTCAGACAAAAGAAAAAGTGAAGAAAGGTGGTTCTTACCTTGCCATAAATCATATTGCTACCGCTACAGTTCTGCCCGCTCCCATAATACGGAAGATAGCTCAGCTGGAAACCTTGGGTTCAGATGTGCCAAGTCAGCTTAATATGATACATTATAGTTTAGTTGATGAGAGCCCGAGTTTTGAGTTTTTATAAAGTTGTACTTAATAACAACTATGACGATAGTATGATAGTTTCTGCCAAACCTCGCATTTAATTAGCATGAATTTAACAATTTCAGATTGCTATAATATCATAAGTACTGCCTTATTTATACAATATTTTTTTTTTGAAATAAATAATCTTAATTCATCATTTAATGCAATGATAATTAATTATATAAGTATTGTATAACTAAATATAATTTTTAAAATATGTTTCATTTGTATGTGGTTATAATCATGTACCCATCTTATTATTTAATAAAGTTGATGAGATTAAATAAAAAACACACTTATTAAATAAGGACTTGTTGCGTTAGTTTTTATGTATAACAATGTATAACAAAGAAATATTAATAAGACACAGGTATTTTTGATATTTAATACGTGATTTGATTTGATACTTAAATAAACTGAGTTGCAGATATTTTGATGTATATAATTTTTTCTATCATTGATTCCCATCTTCTTTTTCTTGATTACTGCTAGGTCTCCTGAATTCGACAACTAGTGCGCTTATTTTGCGTTGGATGGTGCAAGGCCAGATTACTCCAGCAAGGGCGGATCCAGGTTTGGCGCCAGGAGGGGGTCACATAGTAGTAGTCAAGTTAAGAACTTATAAGGTATTTGTTAATGTACGTTAGTATAGCATTAAAAATAGCTTAGGGGGGCCGCTGGATCCGCCGTTGACTCCAGCCAGCCCAGCTCCGTCAAGAAATCCCAAGACCTTTCCTAATAGCGTCTCACCTGTTCTGGACTGCGCTTAGAGCGGCAACGCATCAGGGATTGTTACTAAAATCTGTCTAGCCTTCAACAGTTGAAGGACAGAGCAGACACAAGGCCCTATACCTGTGCCCTTACATAAGCACGACCGCACAGAGAAGACTACTCCTAACTTTTTAATGGGATTTCCGAAGCCGTGTTACCGAACTATAGAAAGTTGACCTGGAAAATCATCTATGCTATCGATAGCTTAGTTCAGCGCAACAGTATTGATACATTGCAATACTATCGTTAGTTCAATATAGAAATGACTATAGATAGTACAGGCTTTGTAAATTACACCAACTATCGATAGTATCGATCGTGGCAATACTTTGGATATAAACTGACTATCGATATTGCAAAATGTCGATAGTTGTAATTTACAAAGCCGATATCGATAGTTATGTCTACATTGAGCTATGATACTTATCGATAGTTGCAGTGTATAACAATACCATGAAAGCAGAGGGAATGTACAATTTAGATATAAAATCAAAATCGGCCGGAAAATTTTCATATTTTCCTACAACAAAGTTTTTGTTAAAATATTATTCAACAATATACAAATGATAGCGCAATATTAAAATACAATAAAACAAAAAATATAGTTTAACTTATTATTTATTTGCATATCATTAAAAATTACAATAGGTACCTATTAAAGTAAACCAATTTCAATACCATTGAAAGAAAATGTAGAAAAGTGGCGAGCTTCAGTTTATGCTTGCTTAATTATTAACATTTGAACAACACTGTTTGGTGGTTAAAGCACCTTGAATTTTGTAAGTACAAAACAAAACGGAAGACATAAATAAGGAAGAACTTCGATGGCTACATCTACAAAAACCCGTTGATTTGATCCTATATATACATAATTTTGGTATTAAATAT
>PQWD01014001.1:0-24662 GCA_019425675.1 Leucinodes orbonalis | reverse complement strand
AAGATAAATTAAAACAAAATAAATAATCAACACAACTTTAGTGTCATAATCTAAAACTACATTGAAAATCAATGTTTAAAGTAAAATACAGTTATTGTACTTAAATATAATAAAAACAATAATAATAATATCATTAGGTGTAAAGTCAATTAATACCGCAACAAAAATGTTGCATTGAAAACAATGACGTGTTGGAACACATCTTTAACTAATTGCATCGATCAGCGACCGCAGCGTAGCGTGTGTCGGTGATCGCATTGGCCGATCCGCACCAAACATAACTAAGGCAAGGTACTTCAGTTTGAAACTATACAAGCACCGTCATCATGTTGAGGTACAGAGGGGGTGAAAAAAAAAAAACAAATATCCACAGTTATTATGTCGTCATCGTCACTATACTAAAAGCATCACCAAGTACAAACGCTATGCGATCACAAATCTATGTTAAAAGAATGTACACCGTTGAATACCGCCTATATGTACACTAGATAAAATCACATGGAGGTCGCACGAGTACGGCGACCCGGGGCTGGGGATTGTCCCAGCGTCCCCCACCAAACCTGCCACCACTGGTCGAGGTTGAAACGACATTGTTAATGTTTGCTTGTGTTGAAAACTACTAAACTTCCAATTGCTTTACGATTATTTGATTTAGGTACACTAGGTACTAGTTTGAAACCTCACCTTAAATCTATTTATTCACTGTTAACACAACAAGTCTTGTCCGAGCCCACATTTTTTTGTTACCACTAACTTACGTGACGTAATACAGAACTAAAGCTGCAAAACTGGTGTCGCTTATTAAGAGTCAATAACTTAGCTTAGGCTGCCATACCATAACATATTGCGTTAATTTATGAGATAAATGTCGTTAACTTAATAAAAGCTGAAAACTATATTACAGAAAAATAAAGAAGAAATATTCTGAGCAATTGGTGTTAAGGTTGAAAATGTTAAAGAAAAGAAAATCTAACTCAGCCATAAAAACTTTTGCACTCTTCTTCATAACAACTGCAGTTTTATCACTTTGTTAAGTGTAATTGTGTTTATTTCAATATAAATAACCACATTTACATAACACAATGATTATTGCCATCACGTCTATCGTTTTACAATACAAAAATTCAACCGGTCATGTGTCAATGAATCGTCGGATCAACCATTATATTCACATAGTCAATGTATATACAATTAAACCGGTGAGGTGTCAAATGAGTGGTGGGATGAAGCACAATATTGAGCACAGTTCAGCGAGCGCAGTGGCAGATGTGGCGTGGCGTGAACGTGTTGGATCACAGAGCGGGGAGCGGCGGCGTGTGTCAGTTGCCGGCGAGCACGGTGCGGGCGCGCGCGGTGGCGCCCGCCGCCAGCCCGCTGTCCCGTTGCGCACGCCGTTCTTGTACGGCAGCGACGTCAGCTTCGGCGCCGGCGATGGCGACCGTTCCTGTCCGCCGAATACAAAATATACATTACATATAAAAACAATTCGAGTAGACATTGAATTAAAAATATTTTTTTATGCATATGAATATATATTTTGTATGTATGTACATTTTATTTTATGTTTATTTTATTTATTTACATTTTTAATATGTACGACTACAAACGTGGAACAGTTTGGACAAGAACATCCACACACCCAAACCTTTGCTGGAGAAAAACGATGCATCACAAGTTTATTATTTTATTGTTTTCTCAACAAGGCAAATGAAGGCAAATCAAGTTATTTAAAGCAACGTAATCAGGTATATTGCTTATTTCAGTTTTTATTATAATAGTTCGTTTTACACTATTATGAAAATGATATTGAAAAAAAGAAATACCAGGCTACCATTTTAAATACATTTTTAAGCTAACTGACCTTCCTAGGCTTTGAATATGATTGATTGTAGAAGTCTTTGAACAGGAAGAAGAACATAACAGCGTGCATCCCGATCCACCATACGAAGGCACGGGGGTAGTCGCACTCGATGAACAGTAACTGGAATGCATGCACTTATACCCACAAACTGCACCTGTAATGCAAAACCAGACAAATATTAGTACACAAATAAATACAACTTTAGTTTAGTACAAACCTGGGGCTTACCGCTTAGATAAACAATACACTAACGAAGTGCACAATCTCGAAGATATATCAACTAAAAATGTCCTTACCGCTTGATATGTGTCAAGAATAGTCTAGGTACTAACGTAGTGCCAGTGCACTTTTGTGTTTTGAGATGAGGGTACTACATATTTAAATTATCGTGTATTAGAAACCTAAGGACCCTCGTCTCCGGTGACGGGCCAGTGCGGCATTGGCAGAGAATATTAGCTATCTATCAGTTGTTGGTTTCCCATAGTGCTATTCTGCCATAGGCGTATTAGGTACTAACCGTCAGGTGAGCGGAGTAGCCGATTCGTTCATAATATAAAAAGTATAGGTGTGTGCAAGTATAGACAAAATAAATAAATAAATATCTTCTGACAATCACACAGCGCCATCTAGCCCAAGTTAAGCGTAAACTTGTATTATGGGTACTAAACAACGGATAAAAATACATGTATACATTTTTTTTTTTTTTGTAAATACATACATATTATACATAGAAAACACCTTTATTATACACACAAAAGTAACCAAAAAGCAAGATAGTGTGAAGTATTGTGACATTTGTTTTGGTAAAAATATCTCTTTTAGTTCTATTAGTACGAGTGGTAGTTTTAAACTTACCATTTGCAATGTGGTGAGATACTTCTTCCACCACAAGTATCTCCTCATGTGTGGGCCCATGGCTGCCAACATGTAGTATGAGTACATGATGATGTGTACAAAAGTATTGAGCAGTCCAAAGAATGTGGAGTGCCCGCCGGGTGTGAACTTGACGCCGAACCACACGACATTGGCATCACTCCGTGGTGGATAACGTGCAGTGTTGACACGTGGTCAAACTTCTTTCGGAGCACAAAGAAGATCTGTCGACAATAATTATAATTATGCCTATATTACAGGCTAATGCTTAGTTTGGGACTAGATGGCGCTGTGCCAAAGTCAATGGATATTCATAAAAAAAAATCTGACATTATTGGGACTGGCTAATAAAAAACAACTGACATTCACACAACGACATCTATCCCCCAAGTTATGCGTCAAGATTGTTTTGCGGGCACTAAACAACTGATTAATATAATATATATTATATATATATATATATATATATATATATATATACACACACACACATATATATATTAAATACATACACACTGTACATAGAAAACGCCCAGACCAATTCAAACAGACATGTTCATGCACACAAATGGGGAGTACAACCCAGGGATCGAATCTGCCCTTGGTGTAGTAGCCAACGTCTCAATTATTACACCAAATGGGTTGGTCCCATAAACTGTTGACAGTTATCTAATTTCACAGATTAATTAGCGCAAATTTTTTTCAAGATTTTAAAGCTGTTGGAAATAAAATATTGAAATCCCTATGTATTTGACTCTTGGTCTGTAACCAAATAGTGTGAAAAAAGCGATAGTCACCAATGGGTATAAATCCAAATTAATCCCACTCGTACCCAGTCAGTACAACAGAATGGGGACAATAGGGGAAAAAACAGTCATATAGAAAATAATTACAATTCCAAAATAAATTAGCATTAAATTAATAAATGTAATTCAACAATTTTTTTGTTTCTATTAAAAACTTACCGTATCAAAGAATTCTGTGAACTTTGAAAAGTAGTACCACCAGCAAGCATGTACCATCTGAAATGTTCGGATAAAAATATAAGTTATGTTGAAATATCTATTACAAAAACAAGTAAAACATTATTTTAGTAAATTACTTAAAATAATTACTATTAAAAAGTTTGATTTAAGCATTAAATTTAAAAGTTACAAATAAAATTACTGTCTCGGTTGATTGTTAATAAAATAATTATTTTTGATAATTAAACACTATTATTACATTTAGAGCATCATGGATGCTTCTTTTTATCGTTATTTTCTTATTTAATTTTCACTGATATTATTAATATTATATTAATCAACAATGTAGAATTAATTTATGTTAGGTCATGTTGATAGTTAATTTTGATGACTATAATATATGAGTTACTACTAAAGTGAAACGTGATTTTTACTAGTAGGTAATGTGGTGTTACATGATATGACAAAATCTATTTTAAGTATCCATACCAATAAAGCAATCATTTCATTAAACCTGTGTCATGAGCTTTTTTGATCAAAAATGTACACAATATTAACAAAAACTAAAAAAACGACTATTATTCAAGGAAGGCCTTAAAGAACACTTAAATTATAATATTAAAAAAGAATGTATTAACTTTTTTTTAATTTACCCAAACCTACAGAATGAATTTATTTGTAATGTAATATTTTTTGTTTAAAATATATAATCATGTCCATCAGGATACTTATAATAGATTTTATAACGATTTCTTATTAAGAATTAGTATTGATGAAATGCAACTAAAATTAATTTTAAAAACTATAAGCTAATTCAAGATAAACCGGGATTCAGGGTCTTGGTCAGTGCACAAAAATAGGATGTGAAGTTGTGAGCAGGATAAATTGAAAAGAAAAACAAAGTTACATGTACAATAGCTTCAATACATAAATGAGCAGGTGGACTCAAATTATGTAAGCTAAAACTTATTTGTACATTTTCGATAGGTACACAAGAATATTATGAGGATGTAAAATTTAATAAATAGACAATAAAAAGTGGGAAACAGATGGAAAAAATGGGGTAGTATAATCAATAGATAATTCACCCTCATTGTTTGTGGATGTTTGGAGTGGTCGACTGGCTGACACTGATAGTTATACCTGCCTGTGAACCAGCCTGATGCCCCGATCTGAAACAATATGCCATCACCAAACCTAGTTAAATGCTTATTTACATTTTTGTTACATGTCTTGCACATGCAACTAACTTGTTAACCACCACAATGTGACTGCTACTTGTGTTAGTAGTGGAACCAAATATACAATTTGGACCACAATAAAACTAATAATTTTAACCTGATGTCCGCATTTTGTACATAATATTTACAAAAGTGACCTGCAATAAATGTTTTTATGACTATTTACAGTGGCGTAGTGTTAGTTGAGCGTAAATGCCAATTTCAGGGTGTGCAAAACACCGCGTCATCACTTACTCTATTAGCTATAGGATTGTCTGTGTAGTCCACGGGTTGACACCGTAAGCTGTAATGATTCAGCCAACCCCCCATCAAGCTCTGGGTAAGGCATATTAAAATTTTAACAAGTTTTCTAAGCTTTTTATAACTTGGAGTTACAGTCAGGTAGAAACACATACTGCATGTTATGTAACAGGTGATATTAGTGTCAATTAAGGAAAATAAATACAGAATATAGGGCATGTTAATTTGACAGTTGTGTTTATTGTATAGTGCAGTATTGGTACAATATATATTCAAGAGCTTCACATTTTATATTTACTGTATGACTGATCTTCCTTATTGAATATAGGTACAGGATGTATGCTAGGACTTCTTAATCTAATTTCGATATGGTTTGGCTAGAAATTGGCAACTTGCTAACAAAAGCAGAGCAGTATTTTTAAGTCAAAATTAATACTTTCTCTTAATTATGTACCGGTTCTATTAGGGTTGATATGAAGTACCTATATATGTCATTAATAAATTTCATTGGTAACCAAGGTGCTTGCAGGGAGCAACATTCACTTATTCATTGTGATGTTATCAGAATGCATAAATGATGGTTTGCACATACATATTATATTTTAACACAAAAAAAAATTATACAAATAGCAAAGCAGGGTATTTAGTGATAATAGCAACACATAACTTACAATAATTATACGACTTTCAACAGCCTCTAATGTTATTTTTTTTTTTTTTTTTTTTTTTTTTTTCTTTTATGTATTATTTATTTAATCATATACAAATCTTGTCATATTTATTTATATTTTGTTAAAATAGGAGCTATTGTCTAATAACATGGATTACTGAGTCCATGTGTACTGACACACTCAACTATAGCTAGTACAGTTTACAATGTTAAAAGATTGCTTACATACATTTATTTTTATTTAATTAGGACAGCTTAACAATGTGCCATGCATAAAGAAATTGTAGGTATGAAAATAAACAGGTTTGATAATCAGACATTCACTGTTTTACATGTGCCCAATTTGATGAACAACATGATTACAACTGAATTGAATTGAAAAAAAAATACAATTCTTATTATTATCTATTATGGTTGAAACATACAACATAATAACAATATGAATAACAAAAATTTTGCAAATTTGAAATTATAGAGAACATTTATAAGTTACTCTTCTATAATCACTATGCATTCCACTACTGGACATAGGACATCCTCATTTTACACCAGTAATTTTGCAGTAAAAAGTATGTGCTCTCGCCAAAGCTATGCTATACTGCCATCCTTAAACTAAAACCATATTAACCATCAAAGACGATTTTGAGATAAAAAAGGAAAGTGATACAGTTTAAAATCCTCTAGACAAATAATTCATTTAAAACTGGATTAATGTAAACAATTTAACATGATATTAAGTATATTTCTATGCAGGATAAATAGTTTTTGTGTGTTTTATCAGAAATCACTTTTTGGGGTTAGCATGGTTTTAGTTAAAGGATGGCAGTATAAGATGGTGTGTTTACTAACAAAAATTGGAAGAGTATTTGTTGTTATGGAGTACTCTTCTAACCTTTTTATAGATCTATCACTAATATTTACTGTTACAACCATTAAAACAAATGGGTTGACTACAATTAGGGCTTTATATTTTATCTCATATATTTTTATTTCATTAATTATAATAAACAATCTTAAAAATTATTTAAACTAAAAATTATCTTACCTCATAGAATAACCATGCACTGAACCACACTTGAAGGAAGTTGTATACTATCAATACATTTTTTAATTCAAATGGCTTTCTGTTTTCCATAAACCTGGGACCTATAACCTGAAAAAGAAACAATATTTTTGTGTTATTGAATAATGTTATGATAAAATCAAAATGGTTTGAATTTTTTTGATAATATTTGGATAATGCTTACTTTGACTAGATATACATAGCATAAGCATATTAATAATGTGGGAAAAGGTGAACTCATCAGGAACCATGGATTTGTCCGGGGATCTGAAAATTAAATATGTACAGTTAATAGTACTATATATCTCGCATATATTGTGAATGATTAAGTCAATTTGTTTTTATTATTTGTATGCATGGATATATAAAAAATACACACCAACTGTCATCAATAAAAAAATGTGTCTGCAAAATCAGCTGCTGTAGAAATATTTTTTGTATACTGATTTTAGGGTTTTAAAATAAAAATATATAATGAAATTGTTCATTTATGTATGACATGATCTTTATTTTCCTCTATTAATCTGTGACTCTATTGACAGGTGCATGCCTAATGTCTTAATATTTTGTAGGTTTCTATTCAAAAACTGATTAAATTTGGACACACTTTTGTTGTTTGCTAACAACTCTGTATTTTTTTATACATTCATGGTTTTAGGTGAAGAATATTGGAATAACAGTAAACCTTAAAAACCTGATATTTATTTATGTATGCCTTAGGCATTGATTAATAAACATGTAAGAATTAGGCAGTGACTTGTTAAAACTAATTGTGAATTAGTAACAAGTTTTGTTCACCAACTTATTTAAATAAATTAAAAAACATTTATAAGTCTGATGACGTTGTGTGTGACATTTAGAATAAGTCTTTATGAGTACAAACTACTTTCAAGTACTCTTATTAAAATGTTTCATATCAAAATATTTTACACTGCATCAAAAGCAATAACTTAAAGCAGGTAATGTATTATTGCCAGGTAATATAACAATTTATTGAGTAGTAAACTAATTACGATAATTAGTTTAATTCATTTTATTCAATAAACGCGGGTTACTAGGGCGTTTTTGGAACTAGGTTATCACTGAACATAAATAGATAAATGACATTATGTGATCAGAAATTTACTTACCCCCATATTTGTCCATAAAAACGTGCATATCATTTATATATTGGAGTATTAGCGCCATAGTAGTGTTTCCTGAGAAAGCAAAATCATTTTTATATACAAATGAATTTGGCCTCAACAAATTAAATAACCGAACTATCGTGTTAGGGAGGCTTCATCGTTAAACATACCAAGACTTAATAATAATCAGCATTTACGATAAAATTATTCTAAAACATACTATTACTTGTTAAATACAATACACCTATCATAATAATAGGTTTTAATAATCGAATAGATCAACTAGGTTATTTCATCTTACAGGATTTCGAGACTACTAAAACTATTCAATGAAGTTAGACAGGATAGATGGCGTAACCGTCAAGGTGCAATGCAAGTGTCAGTTGTTGACAGGGTTTCCATCCACGAAAAGAAATTCCACGTACTTGCAGCAAATATCTCGTATTTATTATTCGTATTGACTTTCAAACCTCGTACATAAAAAAAATCTTTTTTTTCAAATTAGAAACATGCTTCGAATCAAAACTAAGGCTCTTGAACTACTCAACTAAGGAATTATGACACAATAAATAAAATTTTGCAAGCTTCTTACAAAAACAACATCACTTTGTATCAAAAATTTCATTATATTAGTAAAATGCAATGTGAAATAAGAAGAATTATACCTTAGATACTTTATTTCGAACGAAATATTGATCGGGGTTTTGCTGTTTGAGTGCGACTAATAGAATTATTGGTGTTAAATGTTCCAGTTCTGGTAGATGTCACTAGATTTTATGTTTTGCATGGTTATATTAAAAAATATAGTAAATAATTGTACTAGGTTGATAGTATCCTCGTACGTCGCATCGCTACAGAAAACCACAAATCTCGTATTTGATCAAGGATCTTCGTATCTTTGGCAACCCTGGTTGAGTGTGTGTTTCGTTCGTTCAACTTTCGATTCATTCACAGAAACGAGGATGCGATCAAAAATAGTTTAAAATTCTTGTGCACTTTTGCATTGATGAATGAATCATTATAAAAATAAAATTGTTTATGATTTTAAAAAAATATTTTATCTGGTTCTCTCGCTCATACTTTGGAGCTGTAGCTCAAATACGTTAAGGAGAAAAAAGCTGTATCCTTGTACAAAATCAGGAACCTATACCTTCTTAATACTTCTTACTGAAGTATTTTTTATTAGATTTTGTTTCAATAAGTCATATAGGTACCTACCTACGTACATTTCAAATTGTCTGAGTTTTGCAAATGAAAGAGTCATGTTTCAATCAATAAGTCAATTTCTCTAGGCCCTACCGATTATTGAAAAAATGTTTAATAGATAAACTGTGTAACATGTCTTTATTTGTCTTGTTTAGTATGTTTACAATTACATCGAACAGACAGTAAAATAAACAAACATAAATTTCCATATTGTGTGATTACCTACCTTTTGTTTAGGTCAAGGTCAAGGTCAATGTTAAGTTATTATCATTGAAAACTTCTAACTTCGTACCTATCCATTTACATGAAACTTTAACGAAGTGCAAGAAGATTTTACTAAGATTCTTCTTTTTGATATATCATAATAGGTCTTTACCTATGAAATTGCCGTTCTGTAGTACTGGCCATGTCAAATCAAAATATTTTTTGTTTGGCTAAAAATACTTATTGTAAGTTTTACTTATTGTAAATTTGATAAACATGGAATTATTTTTCCTAAAGTACCTATTGTAGTCATTTGTTTATTGATTAGTGTTACATTTTCATCGCATTTCAATATTTTCGCCATCATGGATACATTACGAATTTTTAGCGTAATATCGAGTGATTATAGAATATGAGTACCTAGTTCCGTCGTGGCAACAACGCGGCACAAGTGGCACGCAACATCAACGACGGTTACGGAGCTAACACTACAAACCAACGCACCACCTGTTATTGGTTTGCTCGCTTCCGTTCTGGGAATTTCAAGCTGAAAAATGAACCTCGCGGTCGTCCGAAGACTGGTCGACAATGACGAATTGTGGAAGCTGATACTACCCAATCTACGGCTGAATTAGCAGTAGCTTTCGACGTTAGCGCCAAAACAATACTTATTGGTCCATTTGCGTCAAATTGGCACGGTAAAAAGCTTGACAAATGGGTGCCCTACGAACTCAATGACCACCAGCACGAAGAACGTACGCGTTGGAAGTGCCTAGCACTGCTCAACAGACAAATGAAGGAATTCTGAACAACAACAGGCTACTACTTTAAGAAGGGCATTAATAAACTGACACTGCGTTGGCAAAGATGCATTGATTGCATCGGCGATAACTTCGAATAATAAAAAAAAAAAATGTTTAAAAGTTTTCATACAAAACGGCAATTTCATAAGTAAAAGACTTTAAATCATTGCTTAGATTTGTAACTTACGTGTTCACTTAATCTAGAGCAGTGGTAGAAGAAACGGGCTGTTTCTTTTTAGTTTGTGATCTGGTTGGTACCTGTAATAATATAAGAAACTGGTTATAATTACAAAATGAACGATTTATACTCACGTATTATAGAATTCGAATATTTAGAGGCTCTTCAGACGCTATTTATTTATTAATTATCTACATATCTATTTTACATTAGTAATTTCTTGTTTCGTTAATAAAAATGAGTTATTAACTTATTAAGGTATAAAACTGTGTTTTAAGTTAAGTGCGGTTAGCGGGCGTTAGCGCTAGAAGTGCTGTAAGTATTTTTATAAATCATTAGGCTTGTTCAATATGACCCATTTTAGAAGCGTCGTCTATTTGATTTTATTCGATAAGATACTGTTAAGATTGCCATAAAGTAAATAGGTATATCAGATAAGTACTTGAGCAAAGTTACACGAAGGCATCATTTTTTTTGTTACAAAACGTAGGTACCTACTTGCATAGTTGCGTAGGCATGCATTTTGATGAACTGACGATAATTGTTAGTTTACATAATTATAAGATCTTTTAAAAGTAGATATCTATTGCATAACGTATATACTTTAAAGGAAGAAAAGAAAAGAAAAAAATATCTGTGTCAAAAAAATGCTGTGGTATCACAATTTTAAAGATAGAAATAAAATAACATATTACGTAAGTACTGAGCTAATCGGATTATAGTAAGACTTTCTTTAATGAGAGTTTCCTAAATGCAACTATAAATACTACAGTTGTATTGAAAGTATTTTGATGCTTCGGCGGCCATCGAGCTAATAAAAGTGTGTTCATAAAACACTTCAATCCGACCTCCGAGGTTCTGCCCCCGCCGGTAGAGCCTTGGTCGTAATATTCGTTATCGTCGTCGTAGGATCGCTCCACCCTTATTCGCGTAATCAGCGTGTGTCAGGCTACATTTCTCACCAAACATGATAAGGAAGGGTTACTTAGCCCATCCCGCAACACCCTAAGCCGAAGCTCGAGTCGGTGACGCTCTAAGGCTCGTTATTTGCTCGGTGAAGCTGTCAAAGTCATCTGCGACCAACAAGACCTACGAGTTATGAAGAAAAACTACTCCTTAAACGTGACCGTATCTTGATTCTCGGTTCATTATCTACGAATGCTTCTTCGATTATCGGGTTCGTCGCTTCCCTTGCTTCTACTTTTAGGTTCAAGTCCAATTAAAATTGCAAACCTGATCTAAACCATCATAACAACGTAAGGTATGTTAAGCGGATGTTACTTGTTACGCATTAGCTTGATATAAACACTAATAATATTTTAAACTTCGATATAGTAGGTTAGCATTTAGATTCTATTAATTACAGAAAGGGAAAATTAAAATCCAAACTGTTTATTGATAATGAGTTGAGAAACAACAGCAAAATTGTGCATAATATACTTTAGTAATAGAATCAAAATCAGGAGTAGGGTTTCTCATTTCTCGACCTTTTTTATTTCTCGAAGCACGAGAATTCTCGACCACTATTTCCCGGGAATTCTCGGGTTGTCGAGAAATATTGAAAGCTCAAACATATTTGATTTAACAATAAAACTATACTTTTTATGCAATATTCAACATTTATCAATGACCAACGTTTATTTTTAGTTTCATGTGAGTTTAATTTAACTATAGAAAACTTTAATTAAGCGAAAAATCTCTAGCGAGATCTTCTTATCATTATTTCTAGTTTCTACAAACAAATATACTAAATAGTCTTTTTCTTTGAAAAAAAAAACAAATAAAATATCTTCTAAAAACAATGTCATCATGTCACCACAATGAAACTTAGTACCTTACATACTAAATAATTTATTTTAGTCTCAGTCTGTACTACAAACTTTTCAATTACGTAGCATAAAACGACAGTTTAATTCCTTATAAAAAATAACAATCAGACTAGCTTAATAATTACGAGTAACAGTAAGGTACATGTTCCTTAGTTTAGTCTTTGTATCAACTTTTCAATATTTGTTATAAGTAAATGGAGTCTTTTCTTTACGTAAGTAAACATAAAAATCTTATAAATCATTAAAAATCTTAAGACCAATTACAATCACAATTTAAAGCGGAAACTGCTTCAAAAGCTAACCCACGATGTCACATTATCATTAAGAAAATAAGCCTTTAAAAATACAAGGGCATTTATAGCATCATCTGACAATCGGTTTCGTATTTTTGTCACAAAGTTTCCAGACAAGGAGAAACACGTTCGTTTTCTATTATGTACTCTAGTATAACGTATTAGAAACGTTTTTCAGAAACGTAATTAGCTGGGTCCTCCTGAGAGGAACTCAAATCTTAATAATTACAACGACCGTGTGAAATATCAAATTTCGGTAAACTTACTACTACTACTACTACTTACTACTTACTTACTACTACTACTTCTCAGTGGAAAACTACCTCCCGAACCAGTGGTAGCTTCAATTGACATTCAGAAGTGTTCTTTAAGGACCTAAACTGAATAAACACTTTTCATTTTCATTTTCATTTCATTTTCGGTGCCCTCCTCTAATAGGACAAATTATTTCATTTAATTTCGCACGACGCGTGGCAGAGCCGCAACGAGAACGCAAGCGCGTTATCAAGTTTTTAATTTTTTGACTGAATTTCTCGATTTCTATGTCTCGACCACTTTTTTCTCGTCTCGAGTAAGGCAAAATTTCCCGGGAATTCTCGGTTCGAGAATTCTCGAAGAGAAACCCTAATCAGGAGTGTCCACAAGCGTGTCATCGTTTGTAATATAAATTATTTACATATTTTTTTACTTTACATATTTTTTTATAATAGACATGCAGGTACCAGTCAATATAAATATTGAAGTGTTCATTTATATATATCTCAATATTGGTATGCTTATAACGTAGGTACGTGTGCAATCGCAATCTCAATTACGATAAAAACCGCGTATTTGCACGTCGTTCAACGTGCTTAAGACATTTAATATATAGTATAGTAAATGATTTCAATATAAAGGTAGTTTAGGTATCTTAAACTTATCAAGACCATATTTCAGTATAATCTCATCATTCCACACTTCGTGAAAATAAATTGGGATGTTGACTGAGTTCTGAGAAAAGAAATCTGCAACGCTTAGATTTACTTCCCAACTTTGCCATGGGCAATTTTTTTTCTAGTTCTAACACCCCATTTCCCTAAAATCCATTACGCAATTAGGTAGCTCAAATGGTAGAAAGCTAAAAATTGGTTTGCAGTTTGCATTTGTCACTAACAAAAAAAAATCTTACTTTTTTTTTCGGAAATCGGCCCTCAAAACCTTTATTTTAAATGGGACAATTCGCAGTTTTCAAAGAAAGGAAGATGAATAATATCATTTACAACAGCATAAAATAACATTCTGTTTTCGTAACCAGGAAAGGGGGAACCATGTTATTCCGAATTTAATGCGAGAGAAGCCGTGGTTTTAAACTAGTATATATATTATAAATGATAGATGAGATGATAGAATATAATTTTCCATTAATACTTATGCCTTCTCAATGAGCTAGCCAGCTGCTGCGAAGTAACTCGAATGCATTTGTTGCAACACTCGCCATCAACCGCAGTGGTCCACGTAACGCGCGAATGAAAATGAGATAAATATAAATATCCACTCACATTCACACATGGGTACTAAACAACATATAAACATACTTATATACATTTCTTTTTTTTTTGTAAATACATACATATTATACATAGAAAACTTGAGCACAGACTATCCTAATGGAAGAGACGTGTTTTAAGATGGAGCGAGCTTGCCCAGAAAAAGCCTATTAAAAAGTTTGTAAAATAGATGTAGGAAATCCTTACTGGATTTCTGAACGAGTACTGATCAGAGTCCCTGTGCGTTTAAAGTAGCTAATATGATTATTCTGTTGTCATTACTCGTGCAATCGCCTAGTCTCGTGCCTAAGTGGGTCATTGGCTGCACGTCGTGTTATGTAATAGTCAAGCGCGGACTTCCACAGCCGAGGCTTTTATTAGCAAGTGCAGCGAACGCCCATTTCGTTCTAATGCTGGCTGAGGTACCTGCATGGACCTGTACTAATAGGTATAAATAATACGTGGCCAATATACCAGGTCAATATTCCCATAATAAAGATCACAGATCTTAAGTAAAGTTCCAGTTTGTTTGTTGGGCCTGTGCTCCGCAGTTTTACTCGTGGTATTTTGTTTTTCCCGCAATAAAACGTCAATCCAGGGTGTCAGCTAACTATACAGTTTTTAATTTAAATCGCTTCAACCGTTTAGACGTGAAGAAGTAGCAAACATAGACATTCACAAATTATTGATGTTACTATATTACTGTGATTATAACTAACTCTTCTTGTAAATTCAAAATGTTCCACTGCAAAACAGCGACCCGACAAAACTGTCTTGGCATTGAGTGGCCACCATTTTGGTAGCATTATTATTATTTTTTAATATTATTCTATGGAATAACATGTTACAATTTTTATTACACCAAATAGATCTTTTCTTTCTAAATAGGTAACAACTCCCACAATTGTAGTCCTGTATATCCTTGCAGCTTATCAAAATAGCAACCCATGACATTCCACTACTGGAATAAGAACGTCTTCACCTTCACCAATTGATTTAATACAAAAAAGTGTAAAATTATATTTGATTTTAGAATAAAAAGACTAGAGGCGAAGAGGAAGGACTCTCGAAAAAACATTTACCTACAAATGGTGTTTTTGAGCGCCGCTGGCTCATTGATGTGGGCTCTTGCTTTCTTATATGGAGGGCGCAGGTTCAAATCCCGCCACGTACCAATGTGTTAAATATACGTACGTTTATCCGACGCTCTTACGGTGAAGGAAAACATCGTGAGGAAACCTGCGCACGCTGCGAAGAGATTCAAAGGTTGTACGTGAAGTCGGCCAATACACACTGGGCCAGCGTGGACGACTACGGCTTATACATCCTATACGGGTAGGCTCGTGCCTCTCGGTGGGACCTTTTATGCTGATGATGATGATGGTGTTTTGAGTCTACGACTTTAGATATCATCATTTTAGATATCATTATCCCCATAATCTACTTGCTTACGTGCTTTGAAGGTTTATATTATTGTATAGTATTTGCACCATGCCTGCATAATTTGTTAGCTGTTGTTTGTATTTAAGACACTGGTTTTATTCAGGTACTGCGACTGCAAATCTTTGAATACTCTACACTCTCACGACACTTATTATTGTCTACGAGGCTACTTGCGGATTGTGTATAAAAACCACGTTAAGGTTGTCAATAATATTGTCATAATGGTGTTCGATTTGTATTTAAAGTAGATAAAACTCTTAAAAAACTTTATATAAAACAACAATTGCCGGGTGTTGTACCCGTGTGCTTGATAAAATATTGTTTATATACAATTTAATTTTCAATAGTTATTTTCAAAACTATTCTTCTTGCTTTTCCTAGACAAACGGTTGACAACCCTATCGCGTGCCACGTCACGGCCAGCATGTGGGAATACGTTGTACTTGGAATTATAATCATTTACATTCTTGTACGCTACGTTTGATGTAGTTTAATCAGGTTCAACAGACAAAGAAATGATAAAAGCCTGCTCTGGGAAAGAAAAAGGACGTCATTTGCGTTAGGTAACGAGGAAAATGCTCCATAAATGGCAGGCGCTTATTGTTTATCCAGCTACTCATATACTTTTCAAGGTTTGATTGCGGCAGCACCCAATTATCAATTTCAAGGTCATGATGATTATTTACTGACTTTGTGCCTAATTAATCTCAGATTGTTTGGCCTCTGTTACGGTATTTGATTGATTTCTAACAATCAGATGTACGGCTAACTCTAGCAAGTGTAGATTTGACGTGTCATCAACTGTTTTAGGTTATTGAAATAGACAATAACATAATATAATTTGATAAGGACTATTACTTGTTTAAGTGCCTTATCAGGTGATAATTAGGTACTTAATTTCTGATCAGAATTTAGCGATTAATATGACAAAGCTATAATTACATGTAAGTTATCATCATATTAAAAATTTTTGTTCAGGAAAGCCATCCGGGCTTCCCGAAGAAGTGACTCACGTTAACGTGGCATTGACATTCTGGTGTCGTCCCTGATGTGTACTTGTCCAAGTACTAGTGCTGTGACAAGGTGAGCATAAATAAAAGATCAAGATCAAATGCATATTTAACGTCCAACAATGGAAAAAGCACGAATGCGCCATTAGTCTGCTTCGAACTCAGCAGACACATTGTTCTTCGGTAAAAAAACACTGACTTGGCACAACTTATTCAATCGTAATGTATTCTTCTAATTAAGTAGATATTTTTTTCAAATTTGTCTGTTTGAAACAGCGACGGATGCTGCAGAATTTTGTTTACCTGCTATAAATATATCTCTGATCTCAAGTATATACATTCGATCATCTACAAGGTCGATTTGCCATTTTTATTTCAATCCCCATGTGTAACAATAATGTGCCCTCCCACAACCCCATTGTGCGTGCGTGAACAGGTATACTCGGTTCAGAGAAAACAAATATTTTTAGCAATGTGTACAGTATTTAAATTCTCCTGTTCCAAAATTGAGTAGCTTGGGTAAAACCAGTAACATCATTTTGAAAATATGAATAGGTTTCGCAAACACTTACAGGACTCCATAGGAGAAGGGTAATTCAATTAGGTAGTGTATGAGTATGTAAATGTAGGCATGCGGGTGTATGCTGTGTGTGTGTGTGTGTTTGTGTGCGTATTGTGTGTAGAGGGTGAGTAGTACAATTTCAATTTTAATGTTTTTTTTTATTGTAACGAAGTGCACAGGACGCTGACCAACAGTCATTATTCTCCATCAGTGTCGCACTGCGCCCATCACCCGAGACAACAATGTGGTGTTGACCGATTAATAATTGTACACTGAACTAATAACTTAATTTTAAGAAAATTTATTAAGAGAAAATGAGTAAAGCAGTTTTTGGTAACTAAATAAAATATAGTATTATTTTTTATTTTATATCTTATGTTGCAAAAATGACGGGGTGTTATAATCATAAAGTTAGTACGATGAAGCATAGAGCCGATAGTATATAAATAAAGTCCATATATTTATCTATCTATCGTTACTAAAAGGAGAGCATAGATAGATCTTTAAAGCACGAATTTGGTTCAAACTAGGGTTTTTTTTGCTACATTTATTATTCCGCACAGAAGTCAGTGGTTTCATTATTCTCGTAATACCTTTTAGAAAATGTGACTAAGATTTGTAAGTGAGCGGTATTTATGTGTTTAAAGAGACTGCCGCAAAAATATGTATAAAGAGGGCGATGATACCAGCAATCTACTATGCAAGTCACGTAACGTGTGTTCCAATGACAAACATTGCTGTAACGATCATTATCGCTAAGTAGTCGGAAATATATCTCACCTCCGATAAAATATTATAGCGCTCAACATATCTCATTGATGCTTTCGATATTGTTTATAGGTCATTCTTGTTTTATCAAAAAATATTCTTGATTGTATATTTAGTGTTACCTTACAATAATATCACAAGATTTTTTTTCTCCCCAAACATTATATTCTTATGGAATACTTCGGATCTCACATAAGAGGATTATCGCTTTTTTTTTAGGTAATTAGATTATCGTAAAAATTACATACAGGTGTGTAGTGTGTATTTTATATTTACCTAGTAGCGAAGTACCATGTTAACCTAATTAATTCGAATACTTCATTTTAGCACCTTTAGCATGTATTAAAATATTAAGCTGTAGGTTCTTAGTTAATTACAAAACTAAATCTCGATTGCACATTGCACAAGCAAAAATATAGGAAACGTAGGAACGTTTTAAACTTCTAAAGGTAGGTACTAAATGTAACTTAAATTTAAATCCAAATGTGTCTTGTTTCAAAATTAAGATAATTTTTTTGTAAAGCAATTACTTAATCTGGCTCATGTTAGGTTGGTATTCGTTTTTGTATCGCTCTGGTTATATTTAGTGACAGACGCGCATCTCAGTAGGTAAAGAATATAACTAGTTTTTATGTCTCTCCTTAAATCCTTTTATCATCATCATTATAGTTATTTATTGCATCTGTAAATTGGATTATAATGAAATCGAAGAAGTGTTTCCTCGGAAAAATATAGTTGTTGTAATTTCTGTTTGATTGCGTTGTAATCGGCAATCCGAAGGCAACAACATCTACTTACTTTGTTTCCTTAAAATACCTAACAAATCTTAAAATTTGCATTTGATCTTTCAGAAATGATTCATTTGTAACTCAATAAACGACATAGAACTTCTTTGGGTGTTTTTTTTACGGTATTTTGTATTAATTTACAACAAGTATTACAGCTTTTGATAGTTCTTGTATTATTTTTTTCGTTCTGAATGAAGTAGCTAAAACTATAGTCGTATCTCGCAAATCAGTTGACAAAGCGTACGTGTGAAATTATTTGCTATATTAAATGCGAAACGATATTCAGTCTGTGTTTTACTGGTCGCCCCTTGTGGCAACCAACCGCGAAAGCATCTCAGTCGCGATCGTTTACTCTATTTAGATTTTCTACCAGCCGCCTCAACTAGCGTGGTAGTCGCGTTTGCTTCACTTTCTTTTGATTACTTCACGCAACGTACATACTCGTATGTATTTGTATTACATTACCGCATTTAGATCAACTTACTTTCGATAAAGGCAATTTTTGTCTGGATCTTGCCAAAGAAATTAAATAAAATTTGGAGCATAGGGCGGATGTTCGACCAGTTCGGATTCGCCTGTTTCTCGAATGGAAGCCATTGCAGCTTCAGCTTTGTGTGCAGGAGCGTTGTCCTGATGAAACAGGACTTTAACTCGGAGTTTGCCTCGTCTTTTTTCCTTTATGATCATTTATTCCCTCAGCATCTCAGAAAACAAACGCCATAACCTTGCCGGCCGAGCCCGATACTTTGAACTTCTTCGGCGTAGGTGAGGAGGATGGCCTTTTTCAAGTCATCGATTGTTGTTTGGTCTCAGGATCAAAATGATAGATCCATGTTTCGTTCATCGTCATAAATCAAGACAGAACATTTTCTTGGTTGGCCTGGAACTTTGCTAGATTGAGTTTAAAATGTTAACTCGTTTTTTTTTTTGTTTGTCTCTGTAACATTCTCGGTACCCAACGCGCGGAGACATTCTTCATATTCATTTTGCTGTGCAACATGCTTTGGATGCTGCCATATGAGATCCCTAAGACCTCAGCTAAATATCTGATGGTTACTCTTCGGTGCGCTATACGACATCTTCAAATTTTTCACGTTTTCCTCAGTGAGGGACGTGGTTGGGAGTCCCTCGCGATGTTCACCTTCAATGGATGTTCTATCCAGCTTAATTAGGCTTAAAACCCTTGGCACCGCTGTACCACCAAAGATATGGAGACGCAGTCCCCAGTGTCTCCACCAAATCAGCGTGTATCTCTTTGGTAAACATTTTTCAAACAGAAGTACTTGATGATGCATCTCACTTCGTGTTTCTCCATTTTCGTGATGTCACTTCGACTGCTGGTATTCAAATGCATGTAGCTTCTCCAATTTCTCCAAATGATGTCCTATTTATACATTTTTTTGGGAAGTAGTGAAGAACAAAAGAAGAGAAAAAAAATGTTTATAGAATTTTATCTTAATAGATATACCCTTTTAACATTACTTTTGATCACCCCTAGTAATTTTTCATTAATTACACAGGGATTTAATTATGACTTTGATTTATAAATAACAAATATATAATGGTCCGTGGTTGGATGACCTCGAAATTTTGAGTTTTCGTAGTCACTTCGCCCCACGTACCGTATGGAGTACCTCAATCTCACCTGTTCTCCAGTCACTGTGAGACGAATAGTGATATTAGTAGATAACGACCTCACAGTTTTACGTAACCAGTTAACAATTACGCTGTGATTCATATTTTGGGATCATTGTCTTTCTCTAGGCGCGTAGCCACTTACCATCTTGGCTTTTGTTTCGTTCTTAACATTTTTATTTACAACATATTTTTTAACATCACAAGTATTAATCTCAGCCTTATTTATAGTCTGTCGTTATTTTACTGTTATTTGATCTTATTATATCATAGGTTGACAAGAGGGAGAGAGAGGTCTTATGAATACGAATCCGTTAAACAACTGGCCGGTAAAGGCGTAAATCGACCCTTTAAACACAAATATTCCTAAACAAAAATGTATGTGTCGCATGATCCATGCAATCGTTATTAATCAAAACCTCTAATTTAATTCAAGCGAGGCCCAATGTATGCTTATTGTAATACCTATAACAAATAATTGTATATGGAGATGGCCCTCAAATCATTTCTCGAGGTCATCCGATGCGTTTACTAACTGTATGCGGATGATGTGGACAAGGTCTTTGCACGGGGGGATCACTATCGATAAAACGACAAATTTGTCTATTGATTCCGATCAATATGGAATCGCGAGGTAGCCTTTGTAATGTTAAATTGTGAGTCACCATTATACATACTCGTACAATGAGATTGCACTTGACATCATTTGCTCGAAACACTGTTATTTTATTAGTATTTGTATAGAATTAAAATCTCATAAGTGTATCCATTACCATAGCCTATAATTCTGCTATAAGGCCCCTGGTTTTGTTTCTGGATTTCGAGTTTAGGGTATAAAATAGCCGTTTTAAGGGCAGAAATGTGGTTTCAATATTTAGTCTAAATATGTCGATATATTTAAACATTTACGTCAAAAAGTCCTGCCAAATTTTGTTGCGGTCAAACAGGTGTTGCAGCGCGGGGCCCTACGATCGGCGAGGCCCGTAGCATTTGTTACTCTTGCTATATGACTAATCCGGAACTGTCGCCATCGCAGCGTCAAATCACTAATTCCACTTCAAAACCATGGCCCTGGCGGCAGGACCCGTCGTGTTACGGCACGTCACGGGTAGTTTTTCTCTTTAAACATATATAAGCTTACCTCTAGCACTCATTGCAAAGCACTAACCTGAAGTTCAAGTCCTCTGAGATTTTGCTTGTTTGTAGTTAAGGTTGAGAGCCGTCTGCGATCGCCACTTAAAGGCCAACAACCAACAGCGGAAAGTCCTTCCGAAAAATATTGAACTATCGAATACAGGGCCGGATCTCACATCGTAACGGTGACGGAAATATGTTATCTCGAGTGCCCTTGTGCTTTAGGAGACACATGCGGCAGCATTTTGTAGCTGGTAAAATTATCTGTTAGTAAAATTACCGGGTATAAGAGACCTAACATCTATTGTCTTGGGTGACGGCCACAGCGCATTAATGGAAAATAATAAGTCTCTATCAGTTGTTGGGCTCAATCAATGCCGCTCTGTCATGGTAAAGCGTATCACTTACCATCGGGTAAGCGTCCTGATCGTCATGTCCACATATTAACATAAAAAGTCCCACGGACGGCCTGTGTTCTGTATTGGGGTGTTACAGCCTGGTTAATCGAAGTAAAGGGATATAAGGGCTACCAGAATACAACTTTTGGAACTCAAGCCAACCTCGCCTGGAAACTATCAAGTGGCATAGTCCTGAAGAATAACAAACTTCTCATTGATAAAGAAAAGAAGAAAAGTCTCATTGAAAGTGTTTTTTTTTCATTCATATTTTGACGTCGTATTGAGGAAACTTCGAATTTATATCGTTACTTACGTATGTATGATTGACAAAACTTTAGACAACGTGAAGGTTTAGTGATTGTGTTTACCTTATCACAGATGATGACATGATGTAATTACGCGTATGACGACACTTTAATAAGCGATAAGTATTTGATTTGCATCTAACTCTATGTAAATTTTAAGATAAAAAAAATATCTGATTGTGACAACACCTGATAACTCCGATAAGTAAATCTTGTAGTAATTTCTTTCTATTGCCGTGTAATTCTTGAGGTTTATTAAAGTTTTTAAATATATACTCCATTTCCGATGATCTCTACTATTACGAGCAGTTGTATAAATGCAAAGTCTTACTCGTAGAAGTGGGGGATTTTCCTGTCCTTTTTTAAATTGTGCACGTCATCCTTCCAATAATCTTGTATCAAACACTAAAAGTACCTATATCCTTGTGGGTTTGAATATTATTCGCACCATACAGGTGTGTATTTACATATACATGCCGGTATGCGACTAATCAAAACACATATTTTTACCTCTAAAGATATACCGGAAAGTGGAATCCCAACATATTTGGAAATAATAATTTGCATGTTAAATTCGCTTATTCAATTCACGGAAAAACACGGCCAAGCTAGCTTCTCGCTTTACCAACGCGGTTTAAGTAGCGATATAGGTTGATTTGATTAAAATAATAAGGTTGGTGGTGAAGACACACGTGTGAAGAAAATGCGGTGCACAAATGCACAAGTATGACTGACTAAACCGGTTTTCAAATATAATTATATATATGCGCATGACAACGTTCACCACGTTAGCGGCAATGATTGACCAACTGCAGAATAAAAGCGATATTTTTTTAATTAAATTTGTTAGCAAATGGGCAGATAGCCTGTATTATCGTCTGTGGTATCTCCTTGCTATAGCACAAAGTGAAGTCAGCAAAATTCAGTCTAGGCAGGCCAATTTTTTAAGTCACGGAACCCGAAATCAAACTTTGGAATGCATTTCTATAACTCTGGCAAGTACCTCACCAGTTGGAATGTGTGTATTCCTATCCAAAAAATATCCAATAACTTTGCGAAGAAAAGACACGTGGCATTTATTCTCTCACATATTAAAGTAGAGCATTATCATGAATCAGCAGCCACTTGTTACAGTTCAGCTTTTGGTTATTTCAACAAAATATTACGAAAAGTTTCTATTGCCGAAATGTACACCCTTGATTGTACTCATTGTGTTCAGTCGAGCCATGTTGCAAAACCAACGCCAACATTGGCTGTAATACATTTAATATTAATATGGTGACCATAAAACATGAAGTAGGTATATTGCAAAATACATGAATTAACTACGAGTTGTGTTACATGCTCGTTAGCTGTTGAAATTGTTCTCACTTCTTGCGCACTGAGATTGACTTGAGACATTTTCAGAACGTCTATTTAATGGGTATGACTCTATTAGCCTTGCTAAAGCATTGTATAGTAAAAATATACTGTAGAGCAATTTACATTTATAGTTACAGTGAAGCTTGTATGGTTCACTTTTTAAACAAATACTATGTAATGTTACTAAATTACATGATACGAAATAAGTTTATTGACAACTAATAAATACCATTTGATTTGTTAGTAGTTCGATTTGCTATAACAATTATGAGCTGCCAAGGTTCTATATTTTGAAAGCCACATAATAATTAAAATGCTTTCAAAATTTGTTGATTACGATAGTTGTGCAGGCTCATAAAATATATGGAGTAAAATTTAATTAAAACTCCAATTAAACATACAATACATTTATTATTATAATTTAAAGTACGAAATTAAATATATCCCAACGTCGGATCACAGCTTATATTATACATATTACATAAAACTATAAACCTTTAATGGTGTAAACACCCAAGGAACACAAATAGTTTTACATAAATAAGTTATATCTATATAGGAAAAGTATATAATTGATAGTGATAGCCTTCGAGCCCGTCAATTCACCAAACTACCTTTAATGTAATGTTTAGTGGTAATTATTCTGTAAGAGCTAACTGGGTCGGGGCAAGGTTGGGAGCGATGAGCCTTCGCGTAAGACGACACGCCAATTACAAATTGCTGACATCCTCGTGGAAATGCAACGCGCTCGCGTTTTAAAACTAATACGCGGCTTCCCAGTTACATGTACGCCATTTGGAAACTCTTGCACTCGTTTGAAATCTCCTGATGTTTAATTATTGGTTGCCCAGTGAGTGGTGCATCCGTAATGCGTTGTTATACTGCACGCTGAGTGCCTCGTAAGGCCGCTGCGTATACTTCACCACAAGGCGCTCGTGTACGGCTGTTGGTAGTACGCCCTAAATAGGGTGATTTTGACGTCCTCGGGTGAACCTGCGGGCAAGCATGTTGCAGTGGACATACGTCTTCTGCGCCCGCTCAATATCCGCGTATTTTTAAACCACACGGCCGATATATCTGAATTCAGAGACCCTTCAAAGCGTAACCACCAAGCCTTACTGATGGGACATGGCCAGGCTCCTAAGAAACCGAAAAACTAGCAGTCATTTTCGTGGCAT